>CAUYPK010078149.1:0-21087 GCA_963574355.1 Loris lydekkerianus | reverse complement strand
ATGTTCTGGGCTATATCCCCGACTATGTTAAGATCGTTCCTGCCTCAAGGCGTTTGCACCCCCGTGCCTACTATTAATAACTCTTCCTCATGTTACCTCCTCAAAGAGGCTCTCTCTGAGTGCTATTTCTAAAGTTACCACTACTAATCACTAACCATTGCACAGTTTCTTTTATTTTATAGCATATGGCATTCTTTTTGCTTACCATTATTCTACATTTTTCTCTCTCTCCCTCCTCTGTCTCTCTCTCTGTCTGTATCAGATCAGTGTCTGGCATAGAATAGGTTCAGTATTATTGCAAGAATGAAGGCCTGGGGCCAGGCTGGGTGGCTCACACCAGTCATCCCAGCACTCTGGGAGGCTAACATAGGACTTCTTGAGGTGAGGCATTCAAGACCAGTCTGAGCAACATGGCAAGACCCTGTCTCTACAAAAAAAAAAAAAAAAAAAAAAGATTTTTTTAATTATCTGGGTACAGTGGTACAAGTCTGTACTCAAATCTTTTCAGAAGGCTGAGACTAGATCACTACGGTCCAGGAGTCCAAGATGGCAGTGAGCTATGATTGCTCACTTGCATTCTAGCCTAGAATAACAAAATGAATTGTCTCAAAAAAAAAAAAAAAAAAAAGAATGAAGGTATGAAAGGATTAGTAATGTAGTGCTTAGAATGATTCTAAGGCCTCATCCAGCTCCATGGGGCAAAGCACTGTGAGAAGGCAGCCATGCAAGATATGAGGAGGGGTGGCACATCTGCGCCTCTGAGTCCTGAACCACCGTGTCATCCAACATAGAGAGACCGGTTGGGGCTCTCCCCTCATCAGCACCCAGCAACACATGAGCTGGGTTCCTCCCCTGATGGGATTTTGCAGAAGGGGAGGAGGGTGCAGTACAAGCAGGGCACTGCCCAGTGTCAGGGAGCCTGATCTCAGAGTCGGGTTTCATATTCTCCTACATTACCTACCAACCTTACACTGACAGTCTTACCTTCATGCAGAAACTAGGGCTTTGGCAGGCAAGCAGAGGGACTCAGCAGGGTTCAAAGTTCATAAAGCAAGCCTCTACCAGCTTCCCACTGCCTGAGTTCATGGAAAGGAGGCAGGAGACTAAACCCAGCCTCAGCTGTATTGGATCTTCTCTTCCCCTCCCAAGGCATTAACAAAGACTGACACTGTGGTATTTATCAAAAAATCTTGTTCCCTAAGTGGTGATACAGAATCATTATCTCAGCATGCAATCAGCTTAGAGATCTTCTTCAAAGCAATTTGTGGCAAGGATATGCATTTTTTAAATAGATTAAATTTTTAAGAGCTTGCCTCTTAAACCTGGTCAGAGTGTATTTACAACTCACCTGGTAAGACGATGCTTAGCTGGAACTGGAATTCTCTTTCATTAGGTCTTGCTTAATTGAATCAGGCAAAGTCATTTTGGGATTGTCCCAAAAGAAAACCTTTTATCTCCAGGCAAATGTGTCTTAACAAGCCCCTAAGGTACATAAAGCCAGGTTTCCACTCACCCAGCTCTCTGCTCCTCCTTTCAGAAGCCTTCCTGCCAGTGGACTTCATTTGTTTTCCTAGTGAGGAAATGCTATGGAGTTAACTGTTGCCAGTGAAAGCAACAAGTTAACATCTCCCCTCCCCTTTTAATTATGAAGAAACATCTTGCCTCCTTTCCTTCCTCCCTTTCTTATTTCTTTTCTTCCTTCCTCTGTTCTTCTTAAATAAGTTGTACATAACTGGAGTGCGCTTGCAATGCCAGGTGCCAGGGCATGACCCTGGTATTGTCATGAGCGTCAAGTTCAACCATATTTGATTTCCATTGAGTTGGGTCTGGAATTTAGGATATTGGATACATCTTTACTGAGTCTGTCTCTCTCTCTCTCTCTCTCTCTCTGGAATTTAGGATATTGGATACATCTTTATTGAGTCTCTCTCTTTCTCTCTCTCTCTCTCTGGAATTTAGGATATTGGATACATCTTTATTGAGTCTCTCTCTCTCTCTCTCTCTCTGGAATTTAGGATATTGGATATATCTTTATTGAGTCTCTCTCTCTCTCTCTCTCTTTTTTTTTTTTTTGAGACAGAGTCTCACTCTGTTGCCCAGGCTAAATGCCTTGGCGTCATTGCTCACTATTTCAAACTCTTGGGCTCAAGCCATCCTCCTGCCCTAGCCTCTAGAGTAGCTGGGACTACAGGCACCAGCCACAAAGCCCGGCTAGTTTTTATATTTTTAGTAGAGACAGGGTCTTGCTCTTGCTTAGTTTAGGCTGGTCTCCAGCTCCTGAGCTGAAGCGATCCATCTGCCTGGGCCTGCTGCAGTATTAGGATTACGGGCGTGAGTCACGGCGTCCAGCTATCTTTACTGAATTAAGGAAAGCTCAAAGACCACGACTGACTCTGCATTCCCCAGAAACCCGGAGTGTAAGCTGCTTTCCCTCAGCAGCCAGGACATCCTCTGGATTTTATGTGCCCTCCCATCCCCTGCCGACAACCTTCACACCAAGTCTCCGATTGTGGAGGCCTGGGTGGAGCAGGGGTTTCTAACCGCCTCCCTGCCCAGGGGAAGGGGCTGGCTCCTGGGCCACACTCCAGCCTGGAGAAGGCCTGAAGGGTCACTGACGCCTCACAGGAGAGAGGCGTCTAGGAAGGAAGACGTCCCACGACCGGCAACCACTCCCCGCATCTGAAGCATGGCCTGCCCGGCGCCCAAGGAACAGTTTCTCCCGGACTCTGCTCCTAGCCCAGAGGAACCTGGACTCTCTGTCTAGAAAAGTGACCTTATCTTCTCCAGCGCTTTTCGCAGTAGGTTTCCTTGACTCAGCATAAATTCCTGTCCCCAAACCAAATCAGCGGTCCTCGCCTCCATCATCACCCCGGCTGCCATTTATTTCCCAGTCTGGAGCTACTGTTGCTTCTATCAAATGTGACTGGGGGATGACCAAGAGTTGACGCTGATGCGAAGCTTCAGCATTATGGTAAATGAGTCCCTGCAAACTTAGAACCCAGTCATCTGACGGGGGACGTGGGCGGGGAAGGGCCGTGTCACCTAAACGCCCGCGGGTTCGCGCCGGGCCCCGGGGAAGCTCCGCGAACACCACCGCGCCCCTTTACGGCCCCCAGACCCGGGACGGGGAGGGGGTGCTCTCGGAGGCGCCGCGGGTTTCTAGAAGTTTCTCACTCGGGATTGGCCCCGGGTTGTCAACCCAGAAAAGGCATCCTCCATCCTCGCGCAATCCCGGACTTCAGGGAAGGCGTTTCCTCCCGCCTTCCCCGGGGCCCGCAGGGGTGGGGCGGAGCGGGAGGCCCGGGGAGACTTACTCTATTATATAAACTTGTAATTGGCTCTGCCTCCTGCGGCTCGGCTCGCGCTGCAGCCTGTTTCCAACCAGACGCTCTGTAAGGCCTCCTCCTCCTCCTCCCCAAGCCCCACCCTGTGCCTTCCCAACTCTACAGAATTTCGCTTTCTTTCTATCCCTCCCCTGCACAGGAGATGGCACCCAGAATCGCATCATTATTTGGAAATGGTATTCCATTATTAAACTAATGTGTGCCAAGCCTGCTAACCCTGGCTCCAGATCCACATTTAGGAACGCCCCATTGACTTAGGTGCTGCAAACTGGGCATCAGTCATCCTAGACCAGCATCTTCAAGCTTTTTAGAGTGTACGTTGGAAGGCTCTGGGTGACGGTGGTGGTGGTGGTGGGGTGCTTGTTAAAACTCTGAGTGATGTACCCCCGCCCCCCACCAGTTCTGCTCAGCAGCTCCATAGTTGGCCCCAGAAAAGTGCATTTCCACAAGTCACCCAGAGATGCTGATGCTGTTGAACCATTAGTATAGACAAGGGCTGGGAGGCAATTTATTTATTTTTTCCCCTCCATTTAAAAGGTTTGCCAAACAAATTAATAGTGTGAACAGGATGGTAGGAAGACCAGCCTCCTCTCAGGGATTCTCTGGCAGTTGAGAAGCACACATTTACAAACAACAAACATGTTCATGATAAATCATAACATCTATGCCTGTGTGTGCTGAAACAACCCTTCAGAGCACCTCAAATGAGCAATCGAGGTTGGCTCAGTCCAGGAACTTGGAATCCAGCATTTCACAGCAGTAGCTGACTTCAGACACCGGCCAGGCCCAAACCTCATCCAGCAGCTGAGAAAGGAAGGGAAGCAAGGCTGGCAGATTTGTGTAGTCAGCTGGGAAGGTTACATCCGGGGATGTGGGATCCATAGACTCAGCCTCCAGCTCCACCACTAGTTAGTTGTGTAGTTTCTGTTTCCTAATCTGTGAAATGGGATCAAAATCTATTTTGCTGCAGTATTGTGAAAATTATATGTAATGTGTCAAAGCTACATAATTCAGAACAGCCTTGCATTATATACCACATTATTGCTATAATTAGTAGTAGTCAAAGCCACAGCTCTAATTAACCCTGATTTCTAATCCAGATTAATTTTTCTTTCTTTATTTCTTTTTGTTCCCTCGAGACAGAGTCTTACTTTGTCTCCTTCAGTAGAGTACCATGGCATCATAGTTCACAACAACCTCAAACTCTTGGGGTCAAGCAATCCTCTTGTCTCAGCCTCCCAAGTAGCTAGGACTACAGGCACCTGCCACAACACCCCTCTATTTTTATTTTTATTTTCTCTTTCAGGCTTTATTTACTTTATTCTACCAAAGAGTTTTTAAGTGTTTAAACCACATCCTTTTCTTATCTAGACCCAAAGAAAGGAGAAGCCGCTTGCAATGCATCGGCGGCCTCCCACATGGCCAGTTCTGCCACACATTGTCTTGATACATCAAGGTCAAAATTTTTCTCACAATACAAGGTACATTTTGGTACCCCCCAAAGCTAAAGAGATCAGGTAACACAGCACAAACAAGAGCCATCTCCTATCTGAGAGGAACCTTTTGGATGTCATAAGAAAAACAGAAGACCCTCCAAAGAGGAGAGATGCATTTTGTGTTTTTTCTCAGCTCCTTAAGCAGTCTGAAGCAGCAGATTGTAGTTGGAACACACTGTTGACATTTTCGCTTTTAATTTTTTCACCCAATTAGACCCTTCTGAATGAAGCCAGTAAGTTTTTTTCTTTTTTTTTTTATTATTATTATTAAATCATAGCTGTGTACATTAATGCGATCATGGGGCACCATACACTGGTTTTAGAGACCATTTGACACATTTTCATCACACTGGTTAACATAGCCTTCCTGACATTTTCTTAGTTACTGTGTTAAGACATTTATATTCTACATTTACTAAGTTTCACATGTACCCTTGTAAAATGCACCACAGGTATAATCCCCCCAAACACCCTCCCTACTCCATCCTCACCCCTCTATTTTTAGAGACAGTGTCTTGCTCTTGCTCAGGCTGATCTGGAACTCCTGAGCTCAAGAAATCCACTCACTTTGGCTTCCCAGAAAGCTAGGATTACAGGCATGAGCCACTGTGCCTGGCCCAGATTGATTTGGGGGTTTTTTTGTTTTTTTTTTGAGACAGAGTCTCAGTATGTCACCCTCAGGAGAATGCCTGGGTGTAACAGCTCACAGCAACCTCAAACTCTTGGGCTTAAGTGATTCTTTTGCCTCAGCCTCCCAAGTAGCTGGGACAACAGGCTCTGGCCACAACGCCCAGCTATCTTTTGTTGCAGTTATCACTGTTGTTCAGCAGGCCTGGTCCAGGTTCGAACCTGCCAGCCCATGGTGTATGTGGCTGGTGCTCTAACCACTGAGCCACAGGTATCAAGCCCCAGATTTATTTTTTCTGGGGAGGGAATATTTCTTTAAAAATATATGCTCATACATGTGTGTGGTATGTGGTATGTATGTGGGAATAGTGGGGAGGGAATATTTCTTTAAAAATATATGCTCATACATGTGTGTGGTATGTCAAGATTCTCTCTAATTCCCAAGCATTTTCTCCTAAGTAGTCCAAGTATTATAAGTGAGGTGTGTTGGAATTTCTGGTTGTTCATGAGTTTGATAGCAGTAACAATCATAGCCCCAAACCAGGAAGATTCAAGATGCCACTTTAGCACTTTTGTGAAATACATACCTTGAACTGACTCAAATCTCTCCTGGTTTTTAAAACTGGCATTTTTCAAATCTGAGAGGCCATGGGCAGTGGTTGGGTAAATTTCTAACACCTGAGGCAAATACCCCAAGAGCAAAGGAATCTTTCAACCTTCAGTCTAGATGTCAATATTGCCCTCTCTGAGCCCCTCAATGGGCACTATTAGTGCTTTAATGGCTTCCCCTGTGTTTTCAGCAAATAGTGCTGCTAGTCATCCTTTCCCACATTCTCTTATCAAGCTCCCTAAGAGATCTCTGCTGCTTGGAGAGTCCCAGGAGTGAAAGGGATGGGGGAAGGAGAGAAAGCAATCCGATAATTTTCGTGAGTAAATTGAAAATATGGAACCGAAGGTGGCACTGAGCACCATCGTGGGTGCTTGAGTATGTGAGTATATGGCATTCACTTCCCACATGAAATGAGATGCTAAATTGCTAATAGCCTCCCTGGGGTTCAGTTCCCTGCTGTGATGCCTTCCAGGATTTCATCAGAGTTTAGGCAAATTCGCTCCTGCTGTTGACTGATGCTGAAGTTCTGTAAGGAAGGGAAACTTCTCTCCCATGTCATCTGATTGCAAGTCATAACAATGGATCCTTCCAAGTGAGATCACTATAAGGATCATGGTGGCGTCTGTGGCTTTTAAACTGCTGTAGTGGTACACAGAACAAGTTTGGAGCCATTTTTGATTCTCAGAATTTGTGTCTTTTCCACATTCATTTGGGTGTTGTTGCACCTCTCCAACCTGACTGATTCAGCCTTTGGCTTTATTTCATAATTGCCTTTATTTTTAATCCCTTACCATAGATTGAATTGGTCTTGAAGATTTTGAATTTCCATTTTAGTTTCCAGAGCTCGTTGGATTATGAAACCACATCCAAGGTTTTAAACTCTAATGCTGCAAGGTTTTAAAAGCCAGTGGTGCATACTGAGAATTTCGTGCCTAATGTGTCTTCAGGTAGGTGGCATCTGTAACTAGACAGGAATCTATTTTAAATCAATACACTTACTTGTCTGAACATTTATTCTGGGTTTATTCAGGTTGTTTTCATAGGGCAGTCACTGTCACTTATTTTCTCTTTTCTTCTTTCTTTCTTTTTTAGACAGTCTTCTTTCTTTCTTTTTTAGACAGGGTGACTTTGTCACCCCTGGTAGAATGCCATGGAGTCATAGTTCACAGCAACCCTGACTCTTGGGCTCAAGCGATCTCTTGCTTCAGCCTCTGGAGTAGCTGGGAATTGGCACCTGCCATAATGCCTGGCAATTTTGTAGAGACAAGGTCTCACTCTTGCTCAGGCTGGTCTTGAACCTGTGAGTTCAGGCAATCCATTCCCACGGCCTCCCATAGTGCTAGGATTACAGGCATGAGCCACCACGCTCAGCCTACTTTTCGTTTTCTTTATACTTTTCTCCTTTTGATTGGTAACTTTTTAGCATGTCCTTAGGTACGTTGCTGGAAAGATTTTGATTTATGCAACCTGTTACAAATTTAGGAGCATGGCTCATTTCTCTTAATATTGAAAGTGAAATTTGATTGTTTATGTGACAATTATTGATGTATGTAATCTATTCAGACCTATCATTTATAGATATCTCCAGAGAGGCAAGCTTGATATAAAATTTAAATAATTTCTCATCGCTTCTCGGCCTTTTGGCTAAGATCAAGTATAAAATTTAAATAATTTCTCATTTGGTTCTCTTTCAAAGCTGCCGTGTGATTATTCCATGATGGGTTAATTAGTTGACTGTTAAACATATTTTCTTACCCAGCAAACAACCTGAGAACCTATTATGCCAGACCCAACGCCTGGTGTTATGCTTACAAAGGGAAGTGAGTAAGGTCCTTTCTTGTGGAGCATCTAGTGATGGTGGCAAAATGTGAATGGATTTGGTTCATCACAGTGCATGATGGGAAGAAGGACCAGGGGCTACAGAAGCCAGAGGAGGGGCATCTAACCTGCCTTTGGAAAGCCAGAATGGCTTCCCACAGTAGGTGTCACTTCAGCTGTGCGTTACAGCAAAAACAAGAGTTGGGTGAATAGAATAGCAGGTCAGTCTGTAAAAATGGTGCTTGGAAATGTTCTTTATGTAAATTAAGATAGTCTTTGTCTGAAAATAACAAAGATCCAAATAAATAATGGCTGAAACAAGATATAAAGTAATTTTTTTTTGGGGGGGGGGCAGGTTTTGGCCAGGGCTGGGTTTGAACCCTCCCACCTCTGGCATATGGGGCTAATGCCTACTCCTTTGAGCCACAGGCACTGCTCAAAAGTAATTTCTTTCACAAATAAACAATGTCAGGGAAGATATTGAGGCTTTCTGGTGTCAGTAACCCAAGATCTCACTATCTTATTGCAATGCCATGTGTAGCTTCAATTCCCCAGATCACCTCTTGGCCCAATATGGCTGCAGGAGCTCCTGCTGTGGCAGCCTCATTCCAGGCAGCATAAAGGTGAGAGGGAAGAAAGGGCCTCATCATTTAGGGAAAACCTCTGCTATGCTACATTTTTCTCATTGACAAGATTGTATCACATTGTTCCACATAGCTGCAAGGGAGGTATGAGGTTTTTGTATGGCAACATGCCCAAGTAAAATGCAACATTGTTATTGAAGGAGTAGAGGTACTACTGGGAAGCAACCATCTCTGCCCTAGTGTTGATTGTGGGAGGGAAGAAGGCAATGTGAGAGAAGGAAGCTTATCTTGTTTAAGGTAAGTAAGTAGGTCAATTTGGTTTAGAGTTAGGTCTGCCAAGAGATAAAGGCTGGGAAAATAAACAGATGTAAGGTTGTGGGAGGTCTTGTAAACTGTGCCTTGCTGAGGAACAGGTATTTTATCCTCGAGGTAGGGGGGAAATGCATACGGAGGTGAGGGCAAGGCCATTATTGGGAGGTGAGCATAACCTTTCAGGAGAAACTGTGACAGCCTGAACTAGATAGTGGTATCAGAGATGGGGAGAAGTGAACAGATTCCAGAGATATTAAAGAGGTAGAACTGGTCAGGTGTAGGTGAGATGTAGGTGGAGAGAGAC
Source organism: Loris lydekkerianus (assembly GCA_963574355.1). Lineage (NCBI taxonomy): Eukaryota > Metazoa > Chordata > Mammalia > Primates > Lorisidae > Loris > Loris lydekkerianus. Next base: position 11,992 of record CAUYPK010078149.1, on the reverse strand, counting down.
TAACAATGCAGACACCCAGGCACCTGGGTGGATATGACACCATTCACTGAGATAACAGGGAATGCTGGAGAAGTTGGGTAGAGAACATGAGCATGGCTGGACGTTGTATCTACATATATGGATTGGGTTGACGCATTTTTAACAGCTTTGTTGAGGCATAATTTTCATACCATAAAATACACCCATTTAAAGCCTACAGTTGGATGAGTTTTAGAAACATATACTTGTGCTAACATCACCTTTAATCAGCACTGGATATCAGAAGGATATCCACTGTCCCAGAATGTTCCACGGTGCCCATTTACATCCAAGTCCCTGCTACCTACCCCAAGCTCCAGTAAATCAGATTTGCTTTATCTCAGATCCACTTTTTAAAGTATAAATTCAGTAAATGGTGACTGTAGTAATTCTCTGGTGGAAAAGAGGGGGGTCCTTGATCAAGAATCACCTGGGGGCTTTTTCAGACCACATTTCTGTCCCACATACCCCCTCAAGGTTGAGTTCTCTTCCTCCCTTTCCCTTCCCCAGGGTGAGCCACTGTTAGAGTCAGGGATAGGGATGTTCTTCCAGTATACTAGGACAGAAAATGGTGGGGAACCCCTGAGTGTGTTGTTTTTTAATAATGAGCTTGATAATATTTTATCTTATTGTTTTCAAACAGGCTGACAGTTACCCAGCTAGAGCTCAGATTTTGGTTATGGCCCAAATACCAGAGAAGATAGTGCTTAGAATGTCTTTATGACATAGCACTTTGCAGGACCATCCTCTCATCCAAGCATGGCCCAGTATTACTGAGGCACTCACTCCGATGGCCACTCCTTGAATAAGGATTTTTAAGAGGACTTCAGCAATTTGCAAACTCAAAGGGTGCCCCAGCCTCACTTGATACTATCACCGAATTTTTGAGCCATGAATAATTCCACATGTAAACACAGGTGATTTTTTTTTTTTTTTTTTTTTTTTTTTTTTAGTGGCAGTGGAATAATTTTGAATGATTTGGGGACACATGGGTTTGAATGTTCCTGGTTTTCTTCAGGAAGACTGTCCTATCAGGGACACATTTTCTTAGTTTTTGACTTGAAGCTTATTATAGATATCTAAACTCCCTCTGACTCCATTTCGATTATATCTATCTTGAATAACATCAAGATTTCTTAATTAGTTGTTAACAATCAATACTATGAAGCTTAAGAGTACTGTTTCAGACATGAGAATTATGTAGGCACGTTTTCCTCCACTCTCTTAATCATCTCAGAGCATTAAGGATTCAAAATGCCTTCTGAGTGGCGATTGGGGTTCTAACACATTTCTATTCTTCGAAAGGGCTTCTCTGCTCTTTCAACCGCCCTTTCGTAGATAGGAAAAGTGATATGTGCATTAAGCACTGTTGAAACCAAAAGCTTTAGAAACCTTCTTCTGCTTCAGCTTCCTTCAGGCTGGCAGTGCTGGTGAGGCAAGACAGGAACAGAAAATAGAATGATTTCAAAGTAGTGAGTGAAGTAACCAAGACAGAGTGCTGGTGAGTGACTCGGGGAGAGTCACCAGGAAGGCCTTCAGAGGAGATGGAATTCACTCTGAGTCCCAGAAGAAAAGAAGGGGACAGATGAGGTGAGGAGGGAGGGAGGAGAGGGCTTGGCAAGCTCAAGCTACTTTGGAGGGGCTGGGGGTCTGCCAGAGAGTTATGGGGGTGCTGAAAGACTGATGTGTAAGATCAAGGTCAGCTGGCCTGTAGCCTATGGCAAGACATTTGGGCTCTAGAGCAGTGATTCTGAAATAGTGTGCCACAAACATTTTTAAAGATCATTAATTAAATTACTTTCACAAGAAGTTCAAAGCCCAGTAAGTGTATTCTTTTTTTTTATTCTTTTCTTTGATCAACAGAATTTAAATATGCCACAGAAGTTTAAGTATAGGTTCAAGTATGCTATGAGATTTAAAAAAAAAAAATGGTTGAAAAACACTGCTCTGATCTAGAGTAAGGGCCATGGAAAGTCCCTAGACAGGGGGCTTTAAGCAGGCAAGACAGATGCACACTTGGCTCAGGAGGAAGATCACCCGGGCTTCACAGTGAAGGACGACTGCAGGTGGGATGAGTGAGGAGGCAGGGGGACAGGTTAGGAAGCTATTGCATGACAGAGGTGACAGATGGCTGTGGCTCTGAACTGGGTGGTGGTGAGGCAGGTGGAGGGAAGCGGTGGCACTGGGGCATATCTTGTAGTTGCAGTACTGGGCTGCAGCACTGTGGAGTGTGAGGAAACAGAAATCAAACATGGCGCTAAAGTTCTTGGCTTGGATGAATGGACGGTGGGGTGCCGTTTACTGGGGAGGGGAGAAGAGTGTGGGAGGTCCAGATTTCTGTTTTGAGCATGTTAAGCCTGAGGTGTCTAGACGTTATTTATTTATTCATTCATTCATTCAACTCTCTCAGAAGGTGCATCCTGTTTCAAACACGGAGCACTTTCACTGGGATCATAAAGATAAATAAGCCAGAGTCCCTGCCTCCTAGGAGAGGATGCAGACCTGCCAAGGATACAGGAAAGGGATTGTATGTAATGGGGCTGTCAGTGACCTAACAGAGGTGTGTCGATGGACCACCTTTGCCCAACTGAAGGGGAAGGGAGGGAAGCTTGGGAGTTGGGAGCTCTTTGAGCTGAGTCTTGGGGGACAGCAGCAACAGAGTTTGCCCACAAGGGGATGTCCCTGGGCACTGGAGATGGTGGCTGTGGAAGTCAGACCTCTAGCCCTGGGAAGGAGGGCCCTTGAGAGGAGCCACAGTCACTGTGGCTCCACTTTTGAACCTGCACCAAATTGAGATAGTTACACATAGCAGATACCACCTATTGAAGTATGTGTGTGTGTTTATACAATATGAACAAATATACCATACTACATTGGCCAACAATATGACTTCTGTAAAGGAAAGTAAATGTATTTTCCATAATGTTTCTAGAGATTCCTCTCCACATGTCAGGGGCATGGAGATATTAAGGAACTTGCCAAATCTCACTCACGAAGTAAATGCCCCAGCCAAGATTTCACCCCTGGAGATCTGGCCTGGCTGCCATTGGTGCTGTCATAGAATGATTAGCCGATGCCAATGAGGACATGTTAGAGTGGTATGTTCAGCATGTTCATGATCCTGTTTGTGCTTATGGTGGAAGGCAGAGGAGCAGAGGCACTAACCACGAGCATAGTCACATACATATTTTGTGCAGATAATTTTTCTAGGAGGGTTTCTTTTAAAACATAAAGGTTATCTTTGGGGAGTTGGAATGATGTTAGAGGAAAAGGAAACTTAATTTTATATCTTTCTGCTACCTGGATTGTTAAAAAGTGAGAATGTATGGGTAAGACATTAAAGATGGGTAATTCAGAAAGGGCTGCCAGCATCCATGGTCCACCTCCCCAACCACCCATTCCACCTCTGTGGAATGTTTGGGATGCTGGGTCATAGTCAGTCTGGCTGCTGCCCAAGCCACTTTCTCATTGCTCCAGGACATACCTGGGTAGCAAGGACTATGTTTGGAACCTGGTCTTTAGATAATTTAGTTCCAGAACCGAACCTCTTTCTTACACCTCACATCAGCCTCTGTTGCCCTGGAGGCCTGGAGAGAGGTCATCAAATGCTTTCAGTATTGCCCTGGGAGGAACATGACCTATTGTCTTGCCCAGAGGGATTGCAATACAAGTCAGAGATGTTTTAGGAACAGAAACCTTAGATATTAGAGGATCTGGGGTAAAGATAACCCAAATGGGACAACAATAAAGAGGAAAAAGAGTGATTGAAGTTCAAACATTTCTTTTTGACATTATTTGCCTGACACCATTTCAGCATGATAAATGCCTTAAACATAGATGTAGCAAATAGGTTTTTACCACAAATGCCAAATCTAATTTAGGGCTGATGAGCCCTAAATTGAGAAAACTTCTGAGGCAGGCTGACCTCTGCAGAGAATAAGGACTTAGTAGTTGATTAGTGAAGTCTGCCATGGTAAGGGATAGATGGGTAAGGGATAGATATCTCAAGGTTGTGTACCAGGCAGTTCTCATCCTGGTTTGCTTTAGTTCTGCCTTTGGCCTTTTCCTCAAATGAGATGAGTTAATTCAGATTCTCCCAGCTGATACATATCTCATTCTTCCCACTACACTCATAGCACGGGGTTCATACTTCTGGAACCACACTTGCCACAGCCTGCCTCATGTCTGAGTGAGTCACATGTGTGTCTGTCTTTCTCCCTGGCTCACTCCTCCCAAGGGAAGGGACCATGCTGTATCCTTTGTTTCCAACCCCACTGTTCTCTCTGGCATTCTATGGGAAATGGCACCCAGGGAATGCTTGTGGGATTGACTACACGGAACTAAATGTTAGGGTGGCCTCTGAGACATGAGCAAGATGGAAAGTCCTAAAGAAACACAACAAAGGAGGGAGAAACTACAGAGAGGAAAAGGGTCAAGTGTGTAAGAAGAACAGGTTGCATTTTTTGTCTTTGCATTCAGTTTCTATGGCTGCTGTGACAAGTCACGATAAACTTAGCATTTTAAAGCTACAGTCCCCAACTCCTGGACTGTAGACCAGTATAGTCCTGGTCTGTGGCCTGTTAGAAACTGGGCTGCATGGCAGGAGGAGAGTGGTGGGCAGGCAGGCAAAAGAGCAAAGTTTCTTCTGTCTTTACAGCCTCTCCCCATTGTTCCCATCACCACCTGAGCACCACCTCCCATCACATCTGCAGCGGCATTAGATTCTCATAGGAGCTTGACCCCTACTGTAAACTGCATGTTCCAGGGATCTAGGTTGCATGCTCCTTATGAGAATCCAATGCCTGATGATCTGAGGTGGAACTGAGGCAGTGATGCTAGCTCTGGGGAGAGGCTGCACTACAGGACGGGACCATCTGGCTCAGTGTTTTTCAACCTTTTTTTATCTCATGGCACACTTGAACTTATAGTTAACCTCTTGAGGCACACTAAAATTACGTTGGCTCAAAAAAAAGAAAAGGAGTATACTTACTGTGCTTTCAACTTCTTTTGAAAATAATTTAATGATCTTTAAACATTTTTGAGGCACACCTAAGATCCTCTCTGAGGACACTGGTTGAAAATCACTGATCTAATTCAGGAAAACAAGCTCAGGAATACCACTGATTCTGCATTATGGTGAGTTGTGTAATTGTTTCATTATATAGTACAATGTAATAATGATAGAAATAAAGTGCACAATAAATGTAGCACACTTGAATCATCCTGAACCATACCTGCCCCCACTTCCTCCCTAGTCCGTAGAAAAATTGTTTTCCATAAAACTGGTCCCTGGTGCCAAAAAGGTTGGAGCCCACTGGTTTAAAGCACAAACGTATTATCTTACTATTATAACGCAGTGGAGCTGCTTCTTTGGAAGACTCCAAGAGAAGATCCCTACTTGCCTTCTCCAGTTTCTAGAAGCCACTTGCATCTTTAGAGCCAACAGCAGAGCATCTTCAGATCTCTAGAATCTCTCCTTAGGTATGCCTCTTCCATCCTGGTGTTTACGCTGAGCCCACCAGGAGAGTCTCTTTATCTCAAAGTTAGCCGCCTGATAATCTTAATTCCACCTGCAACTTTAATTTTCTTTTGCCATGTAAGGTAGCATATTCACAGGTTACAGGAATCAGATGGGGCATCTTCAAATAAACTTACAGATAATGCCAAACCTGTAGCGAGTGGCGCCGAGGGACATTTCACCTGACTCAGAATCCAAGCTCCTTCCCGCTGTCTCACAAAGATCAGGGAGGCCTAGGGGGGGCCCCAGAGGCTTGGTGGGGGCCACTCCCCTCCTGTGTATAATGGCAGCATCATGGTGGTGTGATGCTTCACCAACCTTCGTGTCCCCGTGGGCTGCATTGTCCAGTCTGGGGATCTCAGCACAGGGCATCCAGCTTCTTTGAGAACTAGCCTTTTCCACCCTCCAGACAGTCTCCTCTGCCCGCATTCCGCTTTGGGATCTCCCCCAGAACTGTGCAGTGAGCTGGGCATTTTTCAGGACAGGATCCCTCCCCCTGCTCCACGCTTTGAACTTTCAGTGGGGGCAAACATCCCGGAGGTGAACAATTACAAACGCTGCTTGTGTGGAAGTGTGTGGAAATAGGACAGAAAAGGGATAAACGCAAAGGGAAACCTACGTTAACACCTCAGAATTGCCTCAGGACTCTCCTTGTGCCCAGTCCTGCCTGGGGCCTTTCTCAGCCCCTTAAATGTCTCATTACAGCCCTGCCCAGAGGACTTGGGGACCTGATTCTGTCTAAGCTCTGGGAGAGGGGTGGGCCGGCGGGGGGGGGGGTGCAGCCCCCCTTTCCACCGCTGCGCGGGTCCTAAATGCCCGCCTGGGCGTGAGAAGAGGCCTGTTTTAGAGGCGAGCGCCCGGAAGGATTTATGGAGGGCCGGCTGCTGAAATAGAGCAGTCATTAAGGACGAGGTGGGGAGCTGTTGGAAGCGGGAATATTTAGTAATGACATGGGTACAAACATTGGTCAGGGAGGGCCTTCCTAGAATATGCTGTTTTCTATTTGCTTTGTGGGGGAGGAGAGTCTGCTGCCTTTTTTGGCAAAGGGGAAAAAAGATGTGAAGTTAGTGCTTGTGAGAGGCAGAAGAGAGCCCTGAGAGCAAAAGCCACTCGCTTGGTCCCAGAGGCACAGGTGGGCCCTGGGGCCTGATTTGGGGCTGAGACTTGGGGAGAGGCCGGCAGGGTAGACAGGCCCTGGAGACCTATCCAAGCAAATCAGGCCATCCCAGACCCAGTGACAGAGTCTTCTGGCTTTTCCTCCTTGTCTGTACTTCATTTTACCTAAAAAGACCAGCAAGACAAGCTTTTATCCTTTCCCTTTGGGGAGTTATTTAAAATTCCTAACAGTCTTGCAAGGTTTTTACCTTAGAGTCTAAGGCTTAGGTGGATACAGTTTTCATATGTGTTGCCAGAGAGTTGTTACAAACTTCCTGAAATTTTTGTTACTTTTCTGCATTGACTTTCCCTAGGCACAGGTAGCTGCATGGGAAATAATTTCCCCAATAAATTACTGAACTTAGAAGCTTCAAGTGTTACGGTCCTAGGGGAAACTTTGTCCCTGGTCTACGTGGTTCTCTTGGTGGTCTATCAAGGATGGGACGCTCTTCTCCCGCCACAAAGAAAGGCACATGACCTAGAGCAGACACGCTGATTGGCCAGGATTAGATACATGACCCAGGCTTGGCCAATCATAGCATCACTTCCTCTGGACACAGTGATTGGTCCAGGATGGGCACATGACCCAAGTAAGGACAAAGAGAGGTCCTTTGGGGAAAATGGATAGGCATTAATTTGAAAAGAGATGTAGGTTCTATTGGGACCATTAAGTTGGGCCATCTTACCTGGCCATAGGAGGCAGCCTGTCTTGAGTAGGAGAGAATGTGGCCCTGGCCAGGGGGGGAAGCAGAGTGGACACGAGAAGGGCAGAGGAAACCAATTTGTGCTCTGAACTGAGCTTGGAATCAATAGCACTCCTGGGCTTTTGAGTTGAGTGAAGTGAGAAATTCCCTTTTCGTATTTGACCTAGTTTGTGTTGGGTTCTCATCACTTACAATCCTAAGAGTTCTAACACACTTAGCACATCTTTTAATGGAAAGATGTTTTGTATATCCAAACGAACATTTAAAATACTGTTTTTCCTGTTTTTCTCCTTCATTCGGAATAGCTCCATCCTTTGTTAGCTGTGATTGTACCTAAATCATCCTCACCTGTCCTGTAACATTGAGCGACCAGACGGCCTGTATTTGGCCCCTCGCCCTCCACTAGCAGGATTTGCCCCAGCTCTTTTGGCCAGTGTGTGCAACTGAGGAGCAGCTTGAAGGAGCCACCCTGTTGCTGACTGGGACATGACTGTCAGAGAGGAAGTCTGAACCATGGATTTTGTGCCCTAATGCTCCTAGAGCTGCCCCAGAATGTAAGTGAGTCACTGGGAGGCAGTGTGGTGTAGTGATGTACAGCCTGGGTGGAGGGTGTGTGTGCAGAATAATCACTGTCCCATTCCAGAGCTACCACTTACCAGCTGTGTAAGGTTAGATGTGTTTCCTAAGCTTTCTGTGTCTCAGCAACTTTATTTGTTAAATTTGTTATTTGTCAATGAGTTATCATTTTTATCAATTGGACCTGATGGGCCAGAAGCAGCACTGCATAGGCCAAGAGTCTTGCAAAATCTTTCATGAAATCCCAGTGCAGCCCTTTCCCAACAGACTAAAATTGCCCCACACCACAAGCCTTTACAAAGTGTGAGGTGTGGCAAGGGGCACTCAGCCTGAGATGGGATGTCTGGAGTTCTGCTTCTAGTACATTCTCTGACCCTTATGTTTTTGTGCACAGGCACACACACCAATGAGGATTCCTCTGCCAGGCCAGGCGCCTCTGCCTTTTCATAGACACTAGGAGATTGCTGTGACAACTGGTTCCAATATTTTCTATTTGCTAATTACCTATTTTAATTCTTATGGAATCTTCTGATGCCAAAGAGATTCACCCTTGTACCTAACACACAACATTCTCCACTCTACATTTCCAGATCAGGAAATGCATTTCCTTGAAACTTTACCATTCCTTAAAAAGATATCTGCTTTAAAGTGTTTAAACATCTTATTGTGTAGAAATAAATCAGTATAATTTATTTTTAACATGACTGGCTTTTAAAAGTCATCAAAGTTTATCTTTCACCAACTGTGTTTTTGATCTTACAGGATTTTGTTTTTGACTTACAGGATAATTTAGACATTGTACAGTCTTAAAACTTCTATCATTATGCTAAGGTGATCTGGCATAGCATATTTTGTTCTCCCCCTCAGAGAAATGCTGGTGCTGTGAAAACAGTTAACAACAAAAAAAGTTAAACTTCTATTTTTATTAAAAGAAAACCAATTAGGTTTTTTGTCACTTAAAAACTAAAAACAAATAAATATTGATATATTTAAACATGCTATGAACCATTATTTTCAAGAATGAACAGTATGGGCGGCGCCTGTGGCTCAGTGAGTAGGGCGCCGGCCCCATTTACTGAGGGTGGCAGGTTCAAATCCAGCCCTGGCCAAACTGCAACAAAAAAATAGCTGGGCGTTGTGGTGGGCGCCTGTAGTCCCAGCTACTTGGGAGGCTGAGGCAGGAGAATCGCTTAAGCCCAGGAGCCAGAGATTGCTGTGAGCTGCGTGATGCCACGGCACTCTACCAAGGGCCATAAAGTGAGACTCTGTCTCTACAAAAAAAAAAAAAAAAAAAAAGAACAGTATGAAGAACGGGTATTTCTAAACCAAATTAGTTGAGAGAATAGGAAATCCCAGTTTAAACGCTCCTTGCAAAAGGGCAAAGAGAAATCCGTGGAGAAGGCAGAAGGTGCCACATACTCTACATTGAGGACACTATTGCTGGCTGTGGCTCCCTGGGCACAGAGGAGCCCTGTGCAGATCTGCCCTCAACTTGATGGGCAGGCAGACCCAGGAATAAATGAAAGTTCCATTCATAGGGTTCTTTTCATTTCAGAATCAAAAAGAACTGCACAGAACCCAGGTCAATGAGCCATGGTGTAACCGCAGACAGGCAACCACCTCTGAAATGAAACACAAACCCAGGTTTCTGCCAAAATATTCCACCCAGGGAATGGGCAGCCACCACACACACCTCCAAGGAGCCGTGTGCCATGTTCCAATGCTTCCCTAGCTATGCCCAATGCATGTGCCTTTAGTGTTCGGTTTAACATCTTATCCCATCTGCCTCAAGTTCGTCTCTGTGTCCTATCTTTATGTTTTCCCTTCTCAGCCTCGTTGGGAGGCAGGAGAGACATTATATACCAGTCCACTTTTTTTTTTTTTTTTTTTTTTTTTGCAGTTTTTGGCTGGGGCTGGGTTTGAACCCGCCACCTCCAGCATATGGGGCTGGTGCCCTACCCCTTTGAGCCACAGGCGCAGCCTGCCAGTCCACTTTTTAAAACCAAACAGACCAGGCTTTAAATCCCAGCTGATTGTCTTAACAACCAAGAAGAATTTAACATGTGCTTGCTATCTGTGCATTTGAAAGTTTTGATTTTAATATCTTTCTGAGCCTCAGTTTCCTCATCTATAAAATAATAATAGTAACTACATGATAGGTTTGTTGTAAAGATTAAATGAGATAAGCCAGAAACAGGACCAGCACAGAAGTAGTAAGTTCTTAGTACATAATAGCTATTACTGTTTGTATTTTTGTTATCATCACTGAAGTAAATGTGTAGCCTTCCAAGATTTTAAATATCCTACTTTGAAGAACAACAGTTACTCAGTGACTAGCTTTTTACTTAATGTTAAAAAAAGTAAGCCTCATTAAAAAATAAATTCCACATCATTACAATTCTGTATCAACAGGAGATGACACCTTCTTGAAGTTTGAAAGGGTAAAGTAATTTAATATTTAGAAATAAAATGGATACCACCTCAGCAATCCTACTAGCAAAAGGAAAAAGTGAGAACAGGGAGAATGTGTGTGAGAGGTTATATTTAAAATAAATTGTCATCCTTCTGATCTCACATTCTTGAACATGGATGGAAGTCAGTTTCAAAAATCCCTCCTGAAGGGATTTTGATTCCTGTGTTGCTCTTTACCATCACAGACAGACAGACAGTGTTGGTGGCCTGTTTGTACCAGGTCTCTGGCCAAGTACTTTTGTGCAGACTGTTAAACAACAGACAAACCTATAGTCACTTCAAGTCAAAGACTAAAAGCTTTCCAGGCTAAGACATTAGTCCTCATTTTATTTGTCGTTCACAGTTCAGACATCTCCCCTGATGTCAGAGCTAGAGACAGGTGACCACATATCAGGGTTTACCCAGAACCATCTCAGTTTCTGCCTATTGTCCTGGGATTCTATTCTTGTTGGCATCTGTCTTGGATTTCCCAGTTTTAATGAAGTATTGTTAGTAATTACTGCATTGAAAAAACTCGGTACATTGAAATTCCACTCAGTACTGTCTGCTCTTCCAGGGTCTTTACTAAAAGCATGCAAAACTCATACACAGTAAATAGAGTTCTCACTTTAACTTAATGTGAAAACTGAAAACTGAATGAAACTCTTTTGCCCTAATCCTTTCTAGACTCAAAGAAACTCAGAGACAGCATGCAGGAAGGTGGCTAGTAAAACAGTGTGCTCGCACCCTAGCATTTGGGGACAGCTGAGCTGGCCACTTCCACACTCAAAACAGCAGTGGGGAGAAACAAGTACCACTGGGCTGACCAGCCACTTGATGCACCAGCAATCCCATGGTCTGTGTTAAGTCACCAACCTGTAAGGCTTTGCTCAGCAGAGTAAGCATAATGTGGGAAGTCATAAGTTAGGAGTGAATGAAATGTGTGCAGAAAATACAAACTGTGATACTGCAGGAGGGCATTTAGAGAGTAGCCTGAAAGTTTTTGTTCTGGTGATATCGTTGCCTATTATATAGTACAAATCTGCAGCTATTATTGTTAATGCCTTTTATTTTGTAATTGACCTTACTGACAATAGTGGCCCTCAAAACAAGGTAAGTGCTTGTTTAATGAAATATTAAGTATTGCACTTAACATTTCTTAAGAAATTTGATGAAGATTATATAACGTGCACAAGATGTTTGTCAATGTTTGTCCCATCAGGGATGCTGTTGCTATTTAATTGACCACATGAAACCAGAAGACGCCAATCTGCATTTATTTTATTTTTTTTTGTTCATTCTTTTATTTATTATGTAATATTTGACCTCTTGAACATACATTTTATTTAATAATTCTGTTATTTACTATTTTTTTTAATTTATTTTTTTTTATTTTTTTATTTTTTTATTTTTTTATTTTTTTTTTTTGTTAAATCATAGCTGTGTACATTGATATGATCATGGGGCATCATATACTAGCTTCATAAACCATTTGACACATTTTCATCCCAATATTCAACATAGCCTTCCTGGCATTTTCCCAGTCACCGTGGCATGACATTTACATTTC
>CAUYPK010078148.1:0-19929 GCA_963574355.1 Loris lydekkerianus | reverse complement strand
ATGGATGGAGCTGGAACATATTCTTCTTAGTAAAGTATCTCAAGAATGGAAGAAAAAGTATCCAATGTACTCAGCCCTACTATGAAACTAATTTATGGCTTTCACATGAAAGCTATAACCCAGTTATAACCTAAGAATATGGAGAAGGGGAGAGGGAGGGGTGGGAGGGGGAGAATGGGCGGAGGGAGGTGGTAGGTGGGATTACATCTGCGGTGCATTTTACAAGGGTACATGTGAAACTTAGTAAATGTAGAATATAAATGTCTTAACACAATGACTAAGAAAATGCCAGGAAGGCTATGTTAACCAGTGTGATGAAAATGTGTCAAACGGTCTATAAAATCAGTGTATGGTGCCCCATGATCGCATTAATGTACATAGCTATGATTTAACAAACAAAATTATTTCATGTCAATTGATCGAGCCTGAATTCATTATAACGCTTATATAATCTTCCATGCTGTGACTGTATCTTAATTTGTTCAACATTCCTTCCCTATTGAGTATTTACTTCTTTCCAGTGTTGCAATTAAAATGTTGCTGCAGTCTTGGCACCCACAGCTCAGCAGTTAGGGCACCAGCCACATATACCAGGGGCTGGTGGGTTCAAACACAGCCCGGGCCTGCTAAACAATGACAACAACAACAACAACAACAAATAGCTGGGTGTTGTGGTGGGTGCCTATCCTCCCAGCTACTTGAGAGGCTGAGGCAAGAGGATCACTTGAGCCCAAGAGTTTGAGGTTGCTGTGAGCTATAACACCACAGCACTCTACCGAGGTTGTCACAGAGACCCTGTCTAAAAAAAAAGAATGTTGCTGCAAATATAAACATCTTTGCTGCAAATATAAACATCTTTGCTCTGTATCTTATTACTATTAGTGCCTTTATTTTAATGCAATAAAGTCCCAAGAATGTGACTGTTGGGTTAATATCTGTAAAAGAACTCCAGACTAGCCAAGGAAGGAGGGTGGTTATATTGGTAAAAGAGTTTGAGGTTGAGAGTTTTGGAGGGAGACAAATAGTCCTCACCACCCTATTGAAGAGGTTCATCAAGTCTACCACTGAAAGGATTGAACTCTGAGAAAATGAGGTTACAACTGAATTTTTTAAGGGTTATTCTGATGACTTTGTGGATGGGATAGGGCAGCAAGGGAGAGGTGGAGACTGAATGAGATTAGCCTAATTAGGACATACCTGCCTGCAGTTATCCAAGCAAGAATTGATGGTGGCTATATAAGAAGAGACCCAAACTTACTTGAGACAGATTTATGTTGTAAAATAAGTAAGAATCAGAACTGGAAATCCAGTGAGAATAGGTGTCAAAGACTATTCCTCGGTTACTAGGTGGATATGCTAAACTAGCGGATACCAAAGAGTGATGTAACCAGGTTTGAGGGACAAGATGGTGAGTCCAGCTCAGGAGTTCTGGGTTTTGAAGAGTCTCCAGGACATTCCAAGGGAAAGCACCAAGCAGAAAACTGTACACAGGTCGGGTGGCTACAGATTTCAGAGACATGTGTGGACAAGGTGATGACTGAATCTGAGAAATCGGCTTCTACCAGGCGGAGGGGACAAGAGTTTCTAAAGTGTCTCTAGGAATAAACTACTTTCTTTTTAATGTACGAGAAACCTGAAACCATCAGAAGTGGAAAGGAAAGGAAGGAAGTTAAAACCCTACTGTCAACTACACTATGTCTCATAGTAGAAACCGTAGGAAACGGTGGAAAGAAAAGAACTGAAAGGAGTATGAAGGTGCCGTCATCCCCTAGCCAAATCTCACTACTCAGGCATCAAAGAAAGTATTCAAAGGGGTGAGGGGGTTCCTTATTTATTTTGATTTTTTCATCAACATAAAATTGTTACATTTTTAAAGTCCCTCTTGCTTATAGATTACAGAAATTAATGTATTTTATTTTTATTTGTATTCATCCATCTCTTAGTATTAATGTGGCACATTTTTTTCAACAGTCTGAATATTTCTAAGATGGCAAAGTAGTAAAGTAAGATCAGGTGTGTCCTTTCGTTGTCTTTAAGCAGGGCGAGAGTTGCTGTGCATGAGAAGGCCTGATAACTTTGTTCTGAAGAGAGTCAGCTGGTGGTCTGTGTGTAAGGAAGCCAGCAGCAAAGTCCCAGGAGGCCAGGCAGGAGGGTGCCACATTTCTCTACAGTATCGCCTGTCCTGGGTCATATCAGGGGGACTTTTGTGTAATTTTTTCCCAGTGTGAAAACAGGATACTGTATCAAAGAATCTTGCTGAATGGCATGTGCATTTTAATTGTGCAGGCTACTTTACTACATTACTTGGTCACCAATGATGAAAATGTAACACTCTAATCTACATTACATACTATGAATTTTCAAATATTTATGAAGCATTCAGATTTTCATCTAAGTTAGTGAGGAGTCCCATTCTGTTCAAATAATATCTATCTATCTATCTATCTATCTATATATATATATATATTTAATTTATATATTTATTTATACATATATTTTAACCTGGAAGCTACCCTGCTTTCATTGTATGCTCCTAACTAGAGAATCCATTCTAATAGGCACTGTGAGTATTATAACTTCAAATTTATATGGATGAAGAATTGAACAACTTGGTTAGTAGAAAGTCAGCAGAATAGCATTCAGACAAAGATACTCGTCCCAGACATGTTTACTCTCATCTCTCTGTGGACAGAAACCACTTTCAGAAGGTCAAGAGAATGTTTAGTCTTCTATTTTCAGAATGCTGCACCTGGGAAGAGATATAATTCAACAATGCACATGGGTTTTTCAAAGGGATTCGGTTTCTGGGATGTGTTTCCAGAGCCCTTGGTAAATGTTAGGGTGACTGATCCTTCCCTGATATGAGGACCCATCTGAGGGAAGACCACAGCTGTCAGCTCTAAACATGAAGCTACCCAGATATCGGGATGTATTGCCTTCGATGTGTCCTCAAAGAAGATTTCTGTGGCTTAAGTTCCAAATAATGTGCACTTATTAAGATGACCGCTTAGGAAATCAAGAAACATACTTTGAAGCATTTTTTCTAAGTGTTTTTAGCAGAAAATCCACAAAGTGTCCAGTCAAAAATGAGTTTCTTAGTTAAATATGTTGGATATATTTTATACAATATAGATAATGGATATTTCTAAATAGCAGTATTTGTTAGAGCCTTTGGCACAATCTGCATGGAGATAATTCCCAATTCTCTCTAAAAAATTGATAATTGTCTATAATTTTTCTCTAAACTTAAAGTGATACATGCAACAATTTTTCAAAGAATACCTACTAACATCTAGAAGAACATTAGTGAATTGCAAAAAGCAGTTTAAAAACTTCCTTAGATGAACCACGGGAATTCTATAATGAAAAACAGCCTACAGTAATCGAAAGAGAGTTTAGGTTGACCCTGAAGCCTCAGTCCTGTTCCAGCCTCCTGGGCAGCTCCGGCTGCCCCAGAACCCAGCTAGTACGTGAAATAGAGAAGCACAAATGCCTTGATGTTTGCAGTCCCGAACTGAGAACGGAAAGTTGAAAGGCATGGGATGGTATCACTCCAGGACTATTTATAGTAGATTATACGTAGCTTTATCAAGATTTGTTTTTAATGTTTATTATTTTTCTCTTGCCCTTATTTCCAATAACCAAAATTTGATAAAAAGAGATTGTTGACTGAGCTTAAGATAAATGCATATATAATATCAATAATGCCAAAGCATTTATCTGCATCAAAACTGAAATGGAAGCATTTAAGAGAATCATAGATTATCGCAGTTGTCTTGCTGTGTTCTCATGGAAGATATGAAATGTTAGTTATTTAAGATTCAATGAAAAAGTATAAATGCCTGAAATTAAATCTAATTTAGTGCATTAAATCAAGACATTTCTACTGTCAAATTGGAGGTCATGTCAGTTTAACAAAGATTGCCAGATACTTTAGTAGGCACTGGGAATAGAGATGAAAATTACCCAGTGAATTCTCTGGACAACCCTTCAGTTTTATTGGCGAGGTGGACATAGTAGTAGAAAAATATTCAAAACAACGTGGGGTTCAGTGGAGTGGGTGAAGTACCATACATACTTTAATAGGTCTGTAACATGAATGCGCAGGAGGGCAGTAGGTCAGGAGGAGGGAATGAGATTGGTAAATGAGAAAGGGCTGGAGTCACTACACAGGGAACTTTACAACATGCTAGGGCGTTTGTAATTTTTTTTTTCATATAGAACCAAAGAAGACCAAGAGATTAATTTGGACGCAATTCGCTTCCCGTAGTCCGGGCTATGCTTGACAAAGGTGAGACTTATTCAGTTCATCAACCAGCATCCACTGAGTCTCATATGTTAATCAAGGTTCAGACTCTAGGGATAGAGCTGTGAGTACAACTGATAGTCTTTTCCCTCCTAGCACCTACAAATGAATATAAAATAGAAACAACAAATGACTGCATTTATGAAAAATGCTATAAAAAAGAAGTTACAGAGCTACCTGCATACATGGCAAAGTTACCTAACCTTTGCTGCAGACTTTAGGAAAGCCATCCCACAGTTAGTAGTATCTAAGATGAGACTAAAAATGAGCAGAAGCCTTAGCATCCACTAGATAACTGTGTTGGGGCTGGGCCAGGAGGGAGCCTCTAACCAGAGTCAGGAGGGAGGGCTAAGTGCTGAAGGAACTGAGAGAGTGCATGCCAGCATGACCAGAGCAGAGGACCATGAAGAGTGAAGCCAGATGAAGGTAAATGGTAGTAAAGGCCGAACTGCCAAACACTGAAGGCTTCTGGACTTGCTAGACTTTAATCTAAGGTCTATAGGAAGGCACTGAATGATTTTTTAAGCCTAATCTATCATATTTTACATTGTGGAAATGTTATTCTTACTTATTTGTGCCGAATAGAAATGCTAAAGGGGTTGTGGAAAATGAGTTCGTCTCCTGTAAGTTTCGACAGTACGGCTGCATGCCCAGTGGGGACATGCCCTGAGTCTACCAGGGCCTCCTACACTGCCAGTCTCAATATACCTTAGTTCAATGTTTAGCTGAAAGAATGAGATTATTCTTTATTTTTACCTGACCCCCAAGTTTACCATCTGTAGAGAAGAGAGAAAAAAAGTGAATATATGGAGTATTTTTTTCCTCTGAAAGACCTTAGAATGTTGAGTATAAAATGTTTCAAAAAAAAAAAAACAAAAAAACACTTAGTGTGTCATGTGGACAACAAATTGAATGACACAATGTTCCTCTGAGACCCCAAAGCCTCCAGAAAAAAGTGCTGACAAAAAGAACAAACTTTTAAATAGAAATTATTTACTGGAATGTACCGGTTTTCTATATGCACAAGTCAAATTTCAAAATTATACGTTATAACTTTTTATAACAGCTTTAATTGTTATATAATTCACAGACCATAAAAATAAAACTTTTGAAATGTGCATTTCAGTGAATTTAACTATATTCACAAAGGTGTGTGACCATCACCATTATCTAATTTTGCAATATTCTTATTACCTCCCAAATCCCCCTATTGTATTAGCAGTAACCTTCAATTCACCTGTACCCCTAGATCCCTGATAACCACTAATTTTTCTGTATCAACAGATTTACTATTCTGGATATTTCATGTAAACAGAATCACATAATATGGACTCTTTTGAGACTGACTGCTTTCAAAAAGCATGTGTTAAAATAATTACTTGGAAGCCATCAGAGTGAGAAGGCACCAGCCTTCTGGGTTCCTAGGGAAACAAACTAAAACCCAATGCAAAGTAAACAGTCATAACCTAAAAAAGCAAACCTTGAGCTTAACCAGTCAGAAATAGCCAGGGAGCCTTTAACCAGGGACTTTCACATTTAGTTCCCTTTTAATAATCCTACATTGCCCTTGTCTTGTTCCCCATATGCCCCTACAGTGGAGCCCCAGCTGCTTGAGGTCGGACACTGCCCAATTCATGAGTCTCGGTCTATTCAAATAAACTGTACGATTTTTTTTTTTTTTTTTTTTTGTAGAGACGGAGTCTCACTTTTTCGCCCACGGTAGAGTTGCCATGGCATCACACAGCTCACAGCAACCTCCAACTCCTGGGCTTAGGCAATTCTCTTGCCTCAGCCTCCCAAGTAGCTGGGACTACAGGTGCCCTCCACAATGCCTGGCTTGTTGTTGTTGCACTTTGTCAGGGGCTGGGCTCAGTATATGGGGCCAGCACCCTACACTGAGCCACAGGTGCCGCCCTAAACTGTACAGTTTTAATCCTTTTCACTGACTTCCGGTCTTTCAGACAAAGCCTAACTCTTTCAGCCAATTGTTTACCCTAAACAATCTTTAACCCTACCTGTGACCTGTAAGCCTCCCCTTCCAGAGTCCCACCTTTTGGGCCAAACCAATGTATGTTTTCCATTTATTAATTTATGACCTCATCTATAATTCCCATCTCCCTAAAATATATAAAACCACACTGTAGCTCCACCACCACGAGTCCACTTGCTCAAGGCTTCTTGGGTGTGGCTCTGAGTTGTGATCTTCAAATTTAACCTCCTTAAATTCTTTAAAAAAAATTAATGTGCCCAACTTTATTTCTTAACACATGGTTTCTAAGTCCAACCATATTGTTGCATGTATCAGAACTTCATTCTTTATTATTGCTGAAAAATATTTATTTGTATGAATATGAAATATTTTATTTATCAGTTCATCAATTGATAGAGATTTCAGTTGTTTCCACTTTGGGGCTGTTACAAATAGGTTGAGAGAATCATTTCTCCATAGAGTTTTTTTGTGGACATATGTATTACGTTATGTTGAGTGTACACCTTGACATGGAAGTGGCTGGGTCTTACGGTAATGCTGGATTTGATTTTCTGAGGAAGCATCAAAGTGTTTATCAAATTGGCTGTACCATTTTACACTCACGCCAGCAAGATGTGAGTGTTCAAATTTCTCCACAGCCTCATCATAACTTGCTACTCCCTATATATTTTTTTTAAATAGCCATCCGACAGTGTGTAAGGTAGATTTCACTGGGGTTTGGTTTTGATTTGCTTTGCTCCTAATGTCAAATAATGTTAAAAACATCATTTCATAAGCTAATCGGCCATTGGTACAGCCTTCCTTGGAGAATGTTTATTTAAACACTTTGCCCATTGGTATTCAGTTACTTTTTAATGGATAGGTTGTAAGAGTTGCCAAATTATATTAATTAATGCCTCCACACAAACATTTAGAGTGTGCAATATGACATCACATCTTGATCCTGATTCTGAAGCAAAAGCGTCCAGTAATTACATTGTACTTTTGGAATTCATAGTAGTTTTATAATTTTTTTCAGTTTTCTATTTCTATACTTTTATCTTCAAGTTTTGTCTTATGCCTATGATATTTTTATATTGATGTATTATTACACGTCTGCTGCTGCTATTTTGTACATCACTAACTAGAAGATATCCATTATGGATCCATCTTCCTTATCACAGTATACATCTAGTTCTCATTTGTTTCTCAGTTGTGTGTGTGTGCGTTTTTGTCCTTTATCCACCCTCTGGAATGTCCTAACTCTCAGTTGATACATTGGCAGCATATTCCTTATTGACCTGCTCAATTATCTCTTCCTATTGTAACTCAGCAGTACCAGATTATTGGCACAGATACATTACCAGGGTAACTAAAGAAACTAGCTCCAGCTTTTAACCCAGCTATACTCAGTCTCTTCTTCCATTAGACTATATATTTTAATTCTATTTTGCAAACATGGGGCTGAAAAAATTACTATGATATCAACTAATTTCAAACACAGTAAACTTTCAAATAAAAATCTACTATGTTCCAATTTCAATTCAACAACAAAAAACTTACAGAAAAGTTGCGAAACTAGCTTATAAGGTATCATAAGACCTCATAAGATATCAGCAGCGGGAAATAAGTTTGCACTATTTTTTTCTTGCTAAACTATAAGATGAAGAGCTTGGAAGTACAACAACCCAACTTGCTACCACTTGGGGACATCCTCCCTGAGAAATAAACAGACAAAAGTTTCACTGACTCAGAAGAATCCTGATAACATTTATGAGAAGCTAGATAAAGTCCAACCTGCAGTGATTTGTACCTTTCAACTTTTTATTACTTCTGTGATTTAGTAATTACTCCCCTCCTTGGAGGGCAGGGTTAAATGAATTTGTGTTTCTATCACCTCTCAGCAAAATAAATTTCATCCATCATAAGCAATGCATTTTCCTGAGACTTTCTTTTTCTCACCATGTTTTAAAAAAAGATAAAAAAAAAAAAAGACTCTAAACTGTATAAAAATAAGTTGTCAAAGATTTGTTTAATTTCTTAATGAGGGAAAAAAAAGCACAATAAAACTGCTTAAAGTGAATGCCAGAGATGAACATTATAGTCTGTGAAATAATAAACACTGAATATTATTCCAATGTTAGATTTATAAGATTATTATTATTTTCACATAAAACAATAACTCTTACGTTTATTTTCCCAATAACTCTTGGGAAGAAAAATTATTTGCTACTTATAATCTTCTTCAAATTAACAACTAAATTTACAAATGACAGTGTGGCTCCTATCAGGAGCAAAATAATAATAATTTAAAAAAAGGAACCTAGAGATGACTCAAGTGGGTTCCTCACTAAATCATTGAAAAAGAAGGCAGTATTTTTTTTTTCTTCTTTTCAGGATTAGATAATTTTTCACCAAGAGTTACTACTTTATTGTGAGAAATTATTACTATGTATTATTTTAGAATATGTAAAGACTGTTTTTAGAGTCCTTTTCTGCCCAAACGGGGGATAAAGATTTCTTATCTCCAGACCATACTTGAAAGCAACATTGCAATGCACAACTCCATCCTCAGTTGTGGTATCCAGCATCAGACACCTACTGTTGGTCTGATTTACTAAAGGGGGACCTTCTCTAGATCTTACTACACATATTGTGCCTCACTATATAATCAAGTGCAGCCCAAAAATCACTGGAGATTCAGCACACAGCCGAACCCTGACCCCATCATAAACTTCTCCTGGTTTTCTACTTCAACCACTGTTTACATTTCCAAAAGAACAGGTTCCAAAAGATCACAATGAGTGGTGGAAAATGGAATAGAGAAAGAAACAGGCCCACGTTTTTGAAAGTGGGAGATAACACCTGTCTGAAAAGATAGTGGCTGAAGAGTTAGATGTCCACAGTCAGCTCTGCTGGTGAATGGAAGAAAAATGGGAGTGGGGCAAAAGATGCCACATGTTCCTGAAATATGCAGACTTTGAAAATTCTTATTATTTCTTCCTTGGTTGCTAAGGGTGAAAATGGAAGAGAGAGTAGAAAATATTCAGAGGCCTTTTTCACAACTGTCCCCATACATAGTCAAGGCCAGCTGGACACACCAAGGAAGGCACTGAGAGTTAGAATCTTCCCTGATCATCCTAGGATAGGTTAAGTCTCCACAGCAAATGGAAACCAAAAGAGAGCAGGAGCACAGGAGTACCCAGACTTTCATCAGACAAACTAGACTTTAAGTCAAAAATTGTACAAAGAGACAAAGGAGGTATTTCTATTCACTAACAATAAACCATCCAAAAAAGGGATAATCCTACTTCAATAACTGCAAAGAAAAAAGAAATTTAACAAAGAAGTTGAAAAATCTGCACATTGAAAATTTTAAAAGTGATGAAAGAAATTGAAGAGTATGGAAATAAGTGGAAATTTATCCTGTGTCCTTGCATTAGAAGAGTTAATATTACTAAAATGTCTATATTATGCAAAGCCATACATGAATTCAATGCAATCTCTATCAAAGGTTCGATGAAATTTTTCATATGAATTGAAAAAAATACCTAAAGTTCAAATGGAACCACAAATAACCTCAAAGCAATCTTGGGAACAAGAATACAAGTAGAGGTATTACACTACCTGACTTCAAAATATACTACAAAGTTATAGTAAACAAAACAGCATGGTAGTAATATAAAAACAGACACATAGATCAATAGAATATCATAAAGAGCTCAGAATAAATCCATTTCCATTGCATTTCTAGTCAGTTGATTTTTGACAATGCTGCAAAAAATGAGGAAAGGATAGTACCTTCAATGATGGTGCTGGGAAAACTGAATATCTACACACAGAAGAAATTAGGCCCTTATCTCATACCACATATAAAAATCAATTAAAAATGAATTAAAAACTTAAACCTAAGACCTGAAACTCAAAGCTTCTAGAAGAAAACACAGGAAAAAAATTCTTGACATGGATTTTGACAAAGATTTTTTGAATATAAACCTAAAATACAGACAACAAAAACAAAATTAGACAAACAAGATTTCATCAAACTGAAATGATTCTGCACAGCTAAAGAAACAACAGATTAAAGAGACAACCTATGGAATCGAAGAAAATATTTGCAAACCATACATCTGATAAGGAGTTAATATCTAAAATACATAAAGAACACAAATGCTCAATAACAACAATAAAAAAATAACCAATGAAAAATGGGCAGAGGACCTGAATAGAACTTTCTCAAAAGAGACATACAAATGGCTAACAGGAGCATTTTGAAAAAGTTTAACATCATTATCAGGGAAATGTAAATATTAAAACCACAATGAAACAGTATCTCATACTTGCTAGAACTAATGTTATCAAAAAGACAAATGATAACAAGGGTTGGCAAAGACCTGGAGAAAAGGGACTCCTTGTACACTGTTGACGGGAATATAAATTAGTACAGCTATTATGAAAAAACATATGAAGGTTCCTCAAAAATCAAGACTAGAATGACTATATGATCTGGCAATTCCCCTCCTGGGTACGTATCCAGAGGAAGTAAAATCAGTATGTAGAAGAACTATCTGCACTCTGTATCTATTGCAGAATTATTCACAATAATCAAGATACAGAATAATCCTCGGTGTCCATCAATGGATAGAGGGAGAGAGAAATGTAGTTTATATGCATAATGGAGTTCTATTCATTCTTGAAAACCATTCTCATTTTCAACAACATGCATGAATCTAGAGGGCATTATGCTAAATTAAATAAGTGGGGCACAGAAGACAAATAACGTTTGAATCTCATTTATGTGTAAAAAATGTTGAATATGTAGGATCAAAGAATGAAATGGGTGTTGCCAGGGGCTGGGGTCAAGTATGAGGAGGAATTGGGACAGGTTGGCCAAAGGGTACGAAGTTTCAATTAGATAAGAGGAATAGGTTTTGCAGATCTTTGGCCTATATTTAATAATAATATTAATTTATAGACTTGAAATTACTAAAAAAAGTAGATTTTAAATGTTCTCACCACAGGAAAAAAGTATATAAGGCAATTTATATGTTAATTAGTTTGATTTAATCATTCTACAATATATATGTGTATCAAAACATCATGATGTATACCATAAATATAATCTGTCAATTAAAAATAATTTAAAAAAATAATTGATAAACAACATACAAGGTTTTATTCAGTATCTAAGTTAGAGAGAATTTACTCCACCAAAGTAGCAGAAAATATTTCCAAAGCAGCTGAAAATATCAGTGATGCCTTTGAAGAGCTACACGCATAAAATTCAAGGAAATATTATTTCAGAAAATCTCAAAAGAATCACTGGGTATTATTAAAAGCTTTTTACTCCTAGGTGACAAAAAGGTCATAATATTGTGATAAGCTATCTGTTATTTCAGAGAGACTTCAATAACGTAACATAAGCATATGCATATTTAACACAAAAATTGATTGAGGAAGAACGTAAGTTCTATTACCTTTTATTTTCAGAATGAAATGGGAGTCATAGGCTGGAAAGAAGCTGTCAGAAAAGGAGGCAGAAAAAAACAGGCTTCAAATACCTGACTTAGTCTCTAGGACTTAGCCCCTATCTTCAAAACACTGTCTTCTAGTCTACCAGGGATGGCAGTTTAAGATGTAAATATTCATGTACCATAAGAATGAACTTTCCAAAAACTTGAGCTGTCTACAAACACGATGGAGCACTATTCTGGGAGACCTTTTGTCAAGATTCTGCCTCCTAAGCCTTCAAAGAGTTACAATTATGTGTACTGATTCTCAAGAAATTCATACCACAATCTTTCTCAGAAAGATAAAATCATGAGTTAATCATGCAACATCGTCTAAGTCCCATGAAATACGTATCCCAAAATTATTCAAGCTTGTTACATAATGTGTTTCTAAAGAATTTTGGACTTGCCTCTTATGACATACATGGGTCTGGATTGGTCCTGATCCCTGACAATCATGCTAAACTCAGGAAAGGTTATCAAAGGGCCAGACTGGATTTACCTGCCCAACCACCCATACCCATGATTCACACATGCAGGGGGCAAATTTCCCAAACAGGAAGGGTTCAGATCAAATCAGGCATGAAAAGAAAATTGCTACCAGCAGAGGCCAAAACTACTTCAACATAGCGTAATATTTATTTGAATAGAAAATTGATGCACAATAAAATTACCCTTTGACTTGTCTCTAATCAGATAATGCCTCATTTTATATCTCAGGGAAAAAAAAATTGGGCCTGGTATTGAAAGAGAACCCACTACATGGTTAATCTGGCCAATCCTCCAGTAACAAGTTCCCTGTCACGATTTAGTGACTAGAAGTCAATGGGTAAAATCCTTTAGAAATCATCTCTGATCTATGTTATGGTCAAAAGAGCATGTTCTACATACTCAACATTAATTCCAATAACAACAACCATGTTTAAACCTCTCTTCTCTAAAACTCTAGGAACCAACTCTGGTATCACAATATCTTACCTCCAAAATGAGGATATCGTTCTTTAGCCCACGGGTCCTTAGACTCAGGCCTGTAGCATCACAGGAACTATAAAGTGTCTGAAGTTACATGCACTATTTTGCATGTGGTTGTGTGTCAGTGTGTGTCATTTTTCTAGGGAGAAGGACATATTAGTCTTTTTATGATTATGAAAATAGCCTGGCTCCAAAACGCTTATTCAATCTGCCACCTCTCCCATCACTCAAAGCCTCCCACACTGCCACCAAGGAAATGTCATGACTTCTGTGAAGTTCACGTGTAATGTTTACTATAGAATGTATTACATTTAAGATATCTGAAATTGCAATGGTGATGTACTTTAATTAGGTTACTTGGGAGACTGAGATTTGAATATTCTGCTCCAACCTTTTTGTTCCCTAGTCCTTATTTTTGCAAAATTTCATGCATAGTAATATTTTAGGAAAATGTATAAAACATTAAGAAGAAGTAGGACAAAATTAGTGTTTTGCTCTAAATGAAGCAGGCTACTATTTTAGTTTTTCTAAAAAGTCCCAACTTTTGGGGCTATTTCTGCTTTATTATTTTTTTTTTCTTAAGTAATCCACAGAATAATCATAAAATTTGGAAATACTGTCATGTAAATTATTTTTTGTTTCTTTAAACATTCATCAAATACATGTATTGGATACTTATGATTTTTATTACAAAACTAAACTTCTTTTTCTCCAGCTGTAATTCAGCCAGAAGTATTATATACCTGATACCACCATGGATTTTTTTAAAGTGAAAATAGGTATTTAGTGAGGACTAGATTTGGAAGTACTACATCTCAGAGATTGCTTTGGGAATGTGGGAAAGTCGTTATTTTCTGGCTCTCCAGTAATTTATTTTGAATTTGTTAAATTCACTGATGTGTGAACTGGTTATCAAAGCTTGATAAAGAGCTTATAAATCACTTTGAAGTTGGCAGTAATAAATATTAATGGGTCAATTTTCAAGGGATTTAAAGTCAATTTCTACTTCTTCGGTTCCCATAAGTAAAAAAAGAGAATCTCAGTTGTTTTATTGAGAAAAGAATCTATAATTTATTAGTAATAATTCATGTCTCTCAAGATAGTCATAGGACTATTTATTATATGAAATCAGATTATTTGCTTAAAAAAAGAGTGCTCTTTGAAAATCCACCTAAGAGTTTCATGTGAGAAAAGTGTAGTGTAAAACTTATTTATACAACACAAATTTAATTCTAATACTTTGAGATAGTAAAGTGACCCACTTCATGAAGGTCTGCTCAGGGTGGCCTTAGCAGAAGGACACAAAAGAGCAAGGCTGCCAGGTGCCCAGTGTCTACCGCGATCACAGTCTGACCAGTACTGTCCCATTTACACCATTGCTCCCTTCTTTTTCCCACAGGATAAATAGCCTCAAAGGACGTTAGTAGTTTTCCCAGCCCATATGACTAATGGGTAGCAAATTCAGGATTTAAAAACATGCCTATCTACTACAAATTTGTTTTATCTTACTCTTTAAAATAGGAAAAGCAGGCTGGGAGGGGTGGCTCACTCCTGTAATCTTAGCACTCTGGGAGGTCTACACCGGTGGATTACGTGAACTCAGGACTTGGAGCTCAGCCTGAACAAAAGCAAGACTCCCATATCTACCAAAAACACTGGAAACCTCAGCATCCATTTGCACCTTCTTTTGAACTGGTTTATTGTATCCCTTCCAGAGGTTCTGGCCCATATCTTATTTTCATAAAAGGATGAGAAAGGACAAAAAGACGAGGGCCACTGTGTTAAGTTGGGAACCTTGCCCTTTGCCCAGGCACACCCAGATGACTGGCGCAGGGAGTGGGAGTTCAAATCCAGCTCAGACTTTACCCATATCATGGTGCTATAAAGACAGTGTTATTTCTAATTTTCTTAAAGGCGTCATATAGACTCACACAGGCCCTGAAAAGACCCTGAATTTAGGAAGAGAAGGGGAGAAAGTGGTTGGATGGAAAGCTTTTCAGATTCAATCTCTATCAGTAATTAATCAAAGGAATTGACATATACAATTAATAATGAGAATGTTTATTAATTCAATAAATTAGTGCCAGGGTAGGGAGACGTATAATATTTTGTTGGCACTGGGAAGTATAATTTTATTTCAGAAGAAAAGATATAGTAGAACCATTAGCAGCATATTAATTTTCACTGTATGGAGGGCTATTAGTAAGGCAGCCTGTGAATATTTTAAAATACATGGCTCTACAGAAGATGGGAAGAATAATAAATTCTCATATCTTTTAATTTTTATAACAAAAACTTCTTAGTGTACTAAGAATAGAACACCCTGACAGTGTATACACCAAATATTGAAAATCACCACGCCATCACTGTGACAGATTCTGGGGAGTCTCTGAAGAAACACTTTGGAATACCAAGCTATCGTGTCTTAATGTACACAACTAGAATTTTCCATTTTACAGAAGAATATCTTTGAAATTCTAATAATAACGACCCACTTTTTTTAGTAGTAGGTACCATACTAGCTAGTATTTCCAAATAATACTTGGAAAGTTATATGTTACTATTTCTGTTTTGTCAATGAGGAAATTGAGGTTCAAAGAGGCTAATGGGACTTGTGTAATTTCATGTATCTAATTATTGTCACACGACAGATTCAAATCTCTGCCATTCCAGATTTTAAACCTGAGCTCTCGCCACCACACTAAAGTAATCCTTTGAGAAAGTTTCTACTGGGGGGAGAAAGTGATAGTTTAGTCAATTCAAGTTTTGATGCAAGATGTAAAGAAAAACACTACCTTTAATGAAATATGTCAACTCATGCATTCTCCTACAGTTTCTTAAAGTATAAACTTATTAAGCTGCCATAAATTTAAAGTACGTAATGATGTGCTAAAAATCAACAAAGTTGATATATTCATATATATATATATATATATGCATATTCACACACATACATATACATATATATATACCACATTGTACCACATTATCAATTATATTCTGTTGTTCTTATCATCTTATCTTCAAAGATGCTACTGTGGGATATATATATATATGTGTGTGTATGTATGTATAAATATGTCATTGGTAATCTTTATGTTCTAAGAAATCACACAGGAAACATGGAGTGACTACTTGCCTGTTCTGATAACTTTTGTCCATTGAGATGAGCCTGTATCACAGCATCATTAACAAGCAAGTGGAAGTTCAAGAGCACATGTTCAACATCGTAGGTCCCATGCATTGCATCTGACAACTTCTCCAGTGACCGGATGTATGCATGCCAGTGTGGATTCAGCTCTGCCATGTGCGCCAGGCAGCCTCTCGCGATATTAAGGCAGTATCCCATGCAAGGCTGGCTGCGAGTCAGGCCCTGACAGTGAGGGCAGTACCGCATCCTCAGGAGGGCCCTGCTGCACTCTTTGGAGAAGTGAACGTAGTCTGTGGTGTTGATCACTTCGATGCCCAGATTCAGCGCCTGTAGAAACGTGCGGCTGGGCAGCAGCGACCTCCCCATTTGCCCAATTATTCTTTTGGGAATATTACCAAATGGGCTAACGTCCCGACGGGCCATCCGCACACACTCTGAGTATTCCAGAGAACTGTCAGTCACACCAGGGTTAATGAGATGGTTGTAGACCAGAGGAAAAAGACTGTCAAAAAATCTGTTCACAAACTCTTCATGATTAACATCTGCACCAAATAAATAGAGCCCCACATCAGTGAAGAACTCCTGGATTGAAACAGCAGCCTCTAAGGCCATGTTCCTATAGGTATTGCAAAAAAGTATGCTGGTGTAATTTTCTGCTTGTCTGATGAGAGTTTCAAGGGTTTCTGTAACACAAGCAGAGATAAAAGATGAAAATGCTTAGTATTCATGTTAACTCTTTGTCCACATGCTTCAGACACTAAATGAGACAATGCATCAAAACTAATCTAAGGATCTAAATCATAATGCTCATCTTACTTTACCAAATTCAGCTTTCCAAGAATAACAGCTGGACAACAGTGGTCACTACATATCAAGATATATTATAGAGACATATTACATAGACTCATATATAACATAGACTCTACTAAAAGTATAAAAATAAAAAATAAATTACATGTGTGGTAGTTTCTTAATTATTTTATTCTATAATCATGCCTAACCTTCAAGTCATAGTAAAAAGGTATCACTGAGAAATTTATTTCATATTCTGAAATTATTTATTAAAGATGATAACATTAAATACTTGATTCACCACCTACTGCATTTTTCATAGTTTTTCATCTTTTTTATATTAGAATGAAAACCAGGAAGGCAGGGCATGTTGGCTCATGCCTGTAACCCTAGCACTCTGGTAGGCCAAGGCGGGTGGATTACTTGAAACTCACATGTTTGAGACCAGCCTGAGCCAGAGCAAGACCTCCCACCTCTAAAAATAGGCAGGCGTTGTAGTGGGCACCTGTAGTCCTGGCTACTGCAGAGGCTGAGGCAAGAGCATCACTTGTGCCCAAGAATTTGAGGTTGCTATGAGCTATGAGGCCACAGTACTCTACCGAGGGTGACAAACTGAGATCCTTGTTGCCCCCCCAAAAAAGAAAAATCAGGAGCTCACACACACTAGTTGCTATAAAGAAGGGCGAGATTCCCACCTGACCATCCTTAGACCTCCTAGCATGTTTAAACTAAACAAACAAAAAAAAAATGTAGAGCATTTTATTATCAAACTATCCATAAATTATTACACTTTAATAAGCAGTTGGAAAATCAGAATACTATCATATGATGAAAATAATTAAATACCACATTATCAATTATAGTCTGTTGTTCTTATCATCTTCAAAAACTTTACTGTAACATATTGTATTTCTCACTTAAGTAAACGATGGAGATAAATCAATTTCTCCACAGAAAGAACCAATGAAAATTAATCCACAAATGTAAGGGAGAAAATCTAACAATGGGAGGTTGAAGTAATCAGCAAGTCAAATAGTATTTCAAAATGATGGCGTTAAGCTGCAGTAAACACCTGGGATATACTGGTAATTATGTTTTATAATCAGCTTAAATATTGATACTGAATCATATCAATATATGATTATGAAATATATTCATTAAAATGACCTGCCATAGGCCTAGTCTCATAAGTAAGTTGTAAAAGACCATGTAATAATTCAGTAATCAAACCACTGTTTGAGTACATCATAAAAAGAGATGGAAGAACAGTAGAAAAATAAAATGGAATAATAAAAGCAGAGGTGCAAAGTTAGTAAAAAGGCAGAACTGTGTCATGAATATGCCACAACGTCTTCCCTCCTCTCCCCCAAAAAACTTTTTCATAAAGAGTACAAATGGGTAAGAATACAGTATCACGTCTGCTGAGACTGGTCTGATCCTGATTCATGTCGGGTCCCAGGCTTCAGTGTAGTGAACCAAGGAGCATTTACCTACTCTGCAATCAAAGGCAACAGCTTTAAAAGGACACTGAAACTCTGATCCAAGACAGAGAACTATATTACAAACTCTGGATGGTTACCTATGCACCTCCAGGACCCACTGAGGGGATACGCTATTCACTCGTTACTCAAAGAATCCAAATAATAGCTGAAGTCTTCAAATGAGATCAGCAGCTCTGCCAAGTTTCCCCCGTTTTCCTGATTACGTGAGTTGCACGGGGGAAACACAGATTTTCAGGCCTCTGCACTGGGAATTCTAACTCAGTAGTTTTGTCTTAGTGCAGGGATCTATATTTAACAAGCAACCTAGGTGATTCGTTCAATTTGGCCGGTTTTTAAAACATCGTGATTGCAAGTATGTTTTGTTAAACATTCTCTCTGTTCTTGTAGAGTCATTCAGTAAGCAATCCACTCTGACTACCTGACCCCACCACTACACTCTGCTTTCACAGGTTCACAGGAGTGAGTGTGAAAAACCAAGTTGAAGTTTGTGGCTTGAACTAAAATACTAACAAAGCTGCTAAGGTTATATTTTCTCCATATAATAGGCTCATTTTTTTTCCTCAGCAGCTTGTGAGGTAGATCACAATTTTATTTACCAATAAGTTAAATAACAATGTTTGCAGATTACTTAATTTTTTCAAAATAATAAGATTCAAACAGATTCAAAGGTACCCAGTGTCATTCTGATGTGTCCTTCGCCAGAGTTTCTGAGGGCTGCTCTATAGATGTGTTAATGTAACTAACACTTGCCACATTAGCATCAGTGGAATAAAGCCTGCACATTGCTGAGGCAGGCAATGCAAAGGGTCTACCTGATTTCTGTTCACTCTAAGTTATCCTTAAAAACGTAATTTTTTTGAAGTCAAAAATAAAACGTTTCTTTATAAATTTAAATTCAATTACTTTATAACAATGATCTGGGAATATATAGGGTCAATCTTCAGTAACTACACGTCTGTGTTCTACAAATTAATGTATTTTGTGAAAATAATATTAAAAAGATCATCTTATTATTTAACGTATAAGTGTATATATTCAAGATAAAAATGAGTAAATACTTCCCAATATTGTCATTACTCTTATGCCTCCTCTATGCTATTGACAACAAACTTATTTTGATTACTGTATGAGTAATTAAAAAATAAATTCCAGAACTGTCTACAGTTATTATATTTTAGACGACTTTATTTTCTCTGATTTAGTATTATTCCTTATGACAAAATAATAAAAAACTGATAAAATTTTATGAATAATATTACAGTGAAAATTTTTAACTTTTCCCTATTATCACATGCATTAAAATTTCAGTGTTCATGACTATGGATTGATTTTACTGCCCTTTGAAGGAGAGTCTGTGTGTTCTCAAATATGTGCTGTATAATGATGCTTTGATGAACAACAGACTACATATAAGACATTGTCCCACAAAATTACAACAGAGGTGACAAATTCCTATTTCTGAAACATTTCTATACCTGGGAGGTTACACCCATCATAAAATCATAGTGCAATCTATGACTCATAGTGATGCTGATGTAAGTCAGTCTACTGTACTGCCAAGTGTATGAGAGTCACTGGGAAAGTTATTTTTTTTTTTTAATTAAATCATAGCTGTGTACATTGATATGATCATGGGGCATCATACACTAGGTTCATAAACCATTTGACACATTTTCATCACACTGGTTGACATAGCCTTCCTGGCGTTTTTTTAGTTATTGCGCTAA
>CAUYPK010078147.1:0-14615 GCA_963574355.1 Loris lydekkerianus | reverse complement strand
TGTCTGTAGGCTGTGTGCCGTCTTCTTCAGAGAAGTTTCTATTCAAGTCCCTTGCCCACATTGAGATGGAATTACTTGTTTTTTTTCTTGCTAATATGTTTGAATTCTCTGTGGATTCTGGTTATTAAACCTTTGTCAGAGACATAACCCATAAATATCTTCTTCCATGTTGTCGAATTTCAAAGGAAATGAAGTCTTATTAATTTTGGTCTACTCTTTCTGGTCTCTGAAGCTTCAGAAACAACTGGAATTGCATTGGTAACTCCACAGGACAAAACTGGTCATCATTTGAACAGCTGATTCCACTACAAACAAAGTCTGAAAGAAAGCATCCTTTTTTTTTTTTTTTTTTTGACAGAATCTCATTCTGTTGCCCTCAGTAGAGTACCATGGCATCATGGCATCATCATGGCTCACAGCAACCTCAAATTCTTGGGCTCAGGCAATCCTCTTGCTTCAGTTTCTCAAGTAGCTTGGACTACTGTTGCCCTCCATAACGCCCAGCTAGTTTTCTCTATTTTAGTAGAGATGGGGTCTCACTCTTGCTCAGGCTGGGCTGGAATCCACGTCGGCCTCCCGGAGTGCCAGGATGATAGACATGAGTCACTGAGCCCAGCCTGAAAGAAAGCATTCTGGAGGAGGTCATTTTATTTTTGCTGAGGTTGGATATGGGGAGGAAGATGATAGATTTGAGAAGCAAGAAAGCAGAGCATTTAATAGGGGTTGCTGTCCTGTGCCATAAGCTCAGATGGCAGGGCATGCTCTGGGCTTGGATGTCCAATCTACCATCTATGAAAAAGGGAATCTTTAAAAAAAACCCCTACAACACGGATGTAGTCTGCTGTTAAAGGACTGTGGCTGGGTGTAAGGGTGTAGGCATGTGTGGACCTTCTCAGCTCTCTCTTCGTTTTACACACCATCTGTGTGTTTGTTGGCTTGAGACCAGCTCTATCACTTAACCTTGCCTTGCCCCAAGGCCATGGTAGTTTGTGCACGGGAACATGCACCCTCTGCTTTGCTGCAAAATCTTGTATCCTCTCTGGGAAAGTCGTGTGGTGTGTTAGTGGTGAAGTGAAAGGGAGCTATGTACACACAGGGCCCAGCTGAAAATGACTTTAGCACAGAGTTTATTTAATACATCCTCTAAATTGTATTTTGAAGCCTCTGTTAACAAGAAAGCACTCTCTTTTTGAGCAGCGGGAGTGTTTTATAAATGGAATTTGCAGACCGGCAATGCTGCCATTAATTTTCCCTGTCTACAATTACTATCATTACATTCTTAAAGCACTTTTAAAATAAACTACACCATGATGTAATGTGCACACTGAGCTCCAGGAGCAGGACATGGGGCAGCAGCATCTGGACTCTGGACTGCTATCTTCTAGGGAACATCTTGATGGCTATAATTACTGTCATGTTATGGGAACTTAAAAAAAAAGGCGCCAGAGTTCCAAATAAAACATAAAATGGCTTTGATATAATAAATGTTACTATCATTGTTTAAAAATGTTGTGACCCGTCTGCTATAGTTTCTGAGAAAGATATTTTCCAGCACTTGATATTTTCTTCTCTCTCTCTCTCTTTCTCTCTTTCATATTCTATTACTGTAGATAAGGATGAAAAAAATCCTTAGGACAGACTTGTTTTAAATCAATGTAACACAATGCCAGCATTGTCTCTCTTCAAGATGAACTTCCAAATTAAATTTGGCATGAGCTTTACCAGAACTCCAAACAGCTTTGCTTTGGAGACAACGTATCCACACTATTAGGGAGAATTAATAATTCAAATGCTATGGTTGTGGTTACTTGCACTCATTAGGATTAGACACAGGCTGAAGGGTTTTCCTATAGGAGACACTCAACATCCATTGCACATTTGGGTGAGCATTCAGAACAGTTTGGATCATTCCAGAGGAGTTTGAAGTATATAAATCCCCTGGGATCCAGTTTGGAAGGGCCCACGATGAATTTGGACCCAGGTATCAGACCAATTTCTGTATAAAGTTATGAATAATCACTCAGATGTGGAAGAAGTTATCCATTGTGTCTACTGACCCATGGTGGTACTTCAGTTTCTCAAGGAAGTTTTATTATATGAAGTTCATTCAACCTTGTGAAATCCAAATTATTGTTTCATGATAGATATTAGCAACTTTAAGAAAGGCAGTACATCTTATTTAGGCAACTGGTCAGCTTTGGCTGTAGAGTGTGCACTGAACCCAAACGGAGATGATCATTTTTATCTGCTCATTTGCTGATAACATCTTTCACTTTGAGGATAGACCCTCTGATGCAAGAATTGGGACTTAACCAGGAACAATCTTTGTGACCTGATCTGGATTTCATCATACTCAGTGAATTTGTGGAGTAATTTTTTTGCTTGGGCCACATCCATTGACTATCTCTCTGTGTTCTCTTGGGTAGTGACTTCTTTTTACTTCACTTGGTATTATGTTTCCTTTTTCACATATGTCCTCTCTGTGGCTGGTTAGCAGTAAGTTGGACTATAGACTTCAGGGAAACAATAGTTCACTCTCCAGGTAAGTTTCTTTCTTTCTCTTTCTTTCTCTCTCTCTCTCTCTCTCTCTCTCTCTCTCTCTCTCTCTCTCTCTTTCTTTCTTTCTTTCTTTCTTGACAGAGCCTCAAGCTGTCACCCCTGGTAGAGTGCCGTGGCATCACCCTTACAGCAACCTCCAACTCCTGGGTTTAAGCAATTCTCTTGCCTCAGCCTCCAAAGGTGCTGGGACTACAGCCGCCCTCCACAATGCTCAGCTATTTTTTGGTTGTAGTTGTCATTGTTGTTTGGCAGGTCTGGGTTAGATTCGAACCTGCCAGCTCTGATGTATGTGGCTGGAGCCTTAGCTGCTTGAGCTACAGGCGCTGAGCCTCCAGGTAAGTCTCTTTAGCCTCACTCCATGTAGTCAGCACTGACTAGCTCCCCAGACATAAACATATAAATTCATATCAAGCCAAACCAGGTGAGGAGGGTGGTTGATACTGGTATACCATTCCACCTCTGGAAAAACTAATCTAAGCAAAGGTTCTACTGATAACAAATACTTTAGGGCTTCTGTAGGTGTAGACCAGAGTGCACTAGGAATGTCTGTGTTTCTACCCCTGCTGTTCAGAAGATCACATGAGACACTTTCCAAGTTCTGTTCTTACTCAGAAGTTGGACTTAATTTTTTCATTCCATAATAATGTTCGGTTGGAGAAAAATTATAGATTGGTTTGCAAGAAATTGAGGGAGGGAAATTTGCATACAACCCCAAAGTCCAAGTCAGTTTTTAATTTTGATTTAATGATACATCTTTGAAAATGTCCAATTTATACTTTGGTAAGTATATGCTTTGGAAAAAAGTTCTATCCTTGTACAGTTTATTCTGCTCCCCTATTTTCCCCCAGTTATGGCTCTCAAATACTAGAGATAGGACTCAATAAGGACTAATAGATGATTATAATATTCTAAATTAAACCTTCCCATTGAAACAATATTGTACCATTTCAGCATTAAGTAGTACTTCATAAAATGACTTCAGTAACACTGAGCATTCAATCTACTTTCTGTTTGTTGAAGCATTTATAGCTTCTACTCAAGACAAGAGAAATAACAAGGAAAGAAATGTCTCAGAATACGGAACATTTTATTACACAAGTAAAAAAAAATGAGAGCATATCTGTTAGCTCTTGCCAACTTTTGAAATATGGATTCCATTTGTCTTTATTACTGTGTATTCCCATAGTGCCTTTTCTCTATTTATTAATTTTTGAATGTTATTATTAAACAGAGATATGTGCCTACTGGAAATAGTCAATGCTATTTCATGAAACTTTAAAAATGAGAAAACTATATTTTTACTATTCTGTCAGTAAATTAGGAGGCATGCCATTATTGTAGTTTATAATCCCTTTTTAAAAAAGTCATATAAATTATCACAATAAAATGTCCTATCAAATCTATAATAATCATGATGACTCATAGATACGTGATTCTTCTTATTAAGAGAAAAAGGACAGGAAATCCAATATAAATGAGCTGTTTTCCTCAGTAGTGTAATAAAACTTGAATACTGGTATATGAGATTTTGATTATATCATCCACTGATAATCTTTGGGTTCATTTCCTCCTGGTAAAGAATTGGTCTCCTTTCTCCCCCTTCAGCCACTAACATTTTAGCAATCCTACTCCCTTAGCTGAGGAGGAGGCCTCTCAGTCACAGCCACTGTAGTATAGTATATTTTAAGGGCTATAAATTTTCACCGTCAGATTTGAGCCAAGGGTGTTAAGCTGTAGAAGATACACATCTGCTTCCTACTCAAATGGTCTTTTGTTATGCTTCTTGGTAGAAGGAGAGTTGCAATGCTGTAAGAATAAATCCCAATTGGGGTGTGTGTGTGGGTAAATTATGGTGTTTCAAAAAGAAATGCTCATGACTACAAATATATCTGGGCTTAATCTGTTTTTAAATTCTTTTCAGAGTTACATGATAATATTTTATTGCTCTTTAATGAACATAGTGAGTCACTATTCAATTTCTAAAGTGAAAAATTATTTTGTAACCCGAGTCATAACCCCTGACTGTATCTGGTTTCTAAGTTTGGATTTCCAAATGTCAGGCTTCCCTAAGTAGGATCACATGAATACAGGGCCAGAACACAAAAGAAATGTTGAAGCAACTACTTGGGAAGGATGTCTCCAGTCCATGCCAGTATGTTCAGCCCAGGAGTATTTGTTAAACACCCACAAGGTTAATTAAAGAGTACTTAGTTTTAGATGTATATTTATGTTACTCTATTCTATTCAAATACATCAATAACCAAGAGGGAAAAGATGATAGACCAATTGTAAAGCTAGTAGCAATGCAAAGAAGTATAGTCAGTCCTCAATTTACAAATGGGTTTTGTTTCAAACTCTGTTTTTAAGTCTTTCTTTTGGAACTGCCAATGCATTTTCCCACAGAAACAAAGTTATAAATGGTAGTTAGGATTCGCAGCCAGCGTACAGAATATACTTAACCCATATACAGCTGAAAACTACTATGAGAGAACTGGATTACCAAGTTTCTATGGAAATAGGCATTTACTTATTCACTCAAATACCTCAAATATATTGAGTGCTCATTTGGTGGGAATACAGAGACTCCATGGGTTTCTGATGGCAGGCCATTAGGGTAGAATCAGGTAGTAATCACCCATTTCTTAGCCTGTGTGTCCAGGTGGAATGTAGCCAGATTGTTATTCAAGTACATAGGACAGTAGTGCAGGTGTGTGTGGGGGGTGTAGGGCAGGAATCTCAAGGGATGTCTCTGAACTGATTTTGTGCGGTAGGAAAAGAAGGATGATGTTGAGGAAGGGAGTGAGCATGGTGAGTCCGTATGGGGACTCATGGGTATGGGGTATGGGGAAGGCATGAGTAGGAAGTTGCTCTAGGTATGGGAAAGTCATCAGCATGAAGACTTAAAAGACCTTAGCCCAGTAAGCGCTAAGGGACCAATGGAGACCGACAGATATGACTTTGTGTGTCCCATTTGAAGGTGAGATTTCAAATAGAGTACTGAGATGATCATATCTGTACTTTAAAATTTCACTTAGTCACAGTGTTAATACTAGTTGGGAGAAGACATTAACATGGGAGAGGGAGAAAGCCTGGGAGTCTGTTAGAGTTATGTGAGGGGATTGATAGGTACTGGGGCAGGGTAGAGCTGGGGAGGGAGAAGAAGTGATAGATATTAAGGTGTTCAATTTGATAGGACTCAAAGACGAATTGGATTTTTGTGATGAGAGAACATCAGCTGAATAGAAAGATATGGAAATGCTATACACACACACACACACACACACACACACACGACGTGATGAGAGGTACAGGTACAGGTGCAGTTGGCTCCCTGGGGCAGGAGGAGCTCAGGTATAGCTGTGTGCTGGGGTCATTATTCCACTCTGAGGGTGGTGCTCAGGAATAATCTAGGCAGGAGATCCAGCAGGTGAAAAGCAAGACCACATGAGTGGATGTGGAGGACCCAAAGGGGCAACCAGATATGCCAGACCACAGCTAGAGGGAGCAGCAGTACCCAGTAATCAAGAACAGTAGAAAAGTTCAGAGAGGATAGGAGAGTGAGTGATTCAGAGATCAAGATTGAGAAATAAACATTGGTAGCATGTAGGAAGATATTAGTGTCCCAAATTCCAATTTAGGAGACCAAGAACACATCTTTCTTTGTCCTGTGCTGGTGGCTCTGTCATGGAACAAAGAAGCTGTATGATGATGATGTGGATGGTGGTGGGGTTATTGGCCTCTGTAGAGGGTAGTGACCATGGGCAGGACTAGTGATGCTGCAGAGCTGCAGCCTTGCAGGAGAGGGTCTTGAAGGCGGCATGTAGCACACATGCACCGTCTGTACAGAATGCTGTTCTAGGTGAAGGGGGAGAGACTCAGTGAAAGTGTCCTCATTGTGATCACTGTGGAGGATGGGCAGGCCCACAGACATATGTTATCAATAACCTGATAAGTAATTTATCAATTGTTATTATTAAAAGGACCACATTTTAAGAAAGCATGAGGGTAACATCTAGACTCCTCAGCAAAGTGTACAAGTCAGTCTCACCAGCCTCATCTCTTATCACCTTCCCACCATATTCCCTCATTTTGGATGGCTGTTCTCCTCCAAAGACATCCCATATTTGCACCCCATGCATGCTCTTTCACTCCTCTGTGCCCTCTACACACTGTTTCATCTGTCAAAAATGTTCTATACTTTTTTGCTCAGCTCTTCCTAAACCATCTAACCCAAAGACGACTTCCTCAGGAGAGCCTCTGGCAGTACTCTCTGACAGAGCAGGTTTTTCTGTCTCTGCTCCCTCAGGACTTTGCTCAGACCTCTATTCAGTAAAACAAGGCAGCTTAAAAGTAGCATCTCTCCCCCCCTCCTGGACAGTGAAGTTCAAAACCATGGAGGTGCTTGTGTATTTGGATGTTCTGGTTGCCTAGCACAGAGCTCAGCCATGATGAGAGAGTTGGTTTGATGACAAACATCACCGAATTCACAGGTGAGTTGTTAAAACTGTTGGTTGGAAAAGATGTCTCTAAACCTAATCAGCCTGAAGCCGCTGTGGGAATGGTAAAGACCAGCATCTCAGCTGCTCTGGGCAGGTATGGTGAGGGAAGGTGAGTAAGTGCTGTTCAAGATTTTGTGTTAACAAGTTGCATGGACTCCTAGACTTGTGTCTTCAGTGATAGGGAGCAGCCAGGATGACTCATGACTTTTGATTCAAGCATCTGTAAGAGTCAATTTTATTTGGGAGAAACTCTGTGTCACCTTTAGTGAAAAAAGAAATACACAGGAGACCTTGGCAAGAAGACATATTTCATAAATCTATAAAATAAATGAAGCTCTTTGGGGACTTTCTATAACCTCTTTTGACTAGTTTGGAAAGTATTTGTTACGAGATGGAGCCAATTTGAAAGTGAAGCTCAGAACATTTTCTTTCCTGAGAACATAGTCATGGTATGATTCTGATCTGTAATGATGACTCAGAGGCAGGAAGTGAAATTGGACATATCTTGGTCCTGAACAATACCTGAGGGGAGGGAGGAGGCCGGCAGAATGAAGCTCTCTGTGGGTTTCTCAGTGTCTTTACTTATATGCCTGTTGTTTCTCCTTTTGTGTCTAGTCCAGAAACTATTATTGAAATAAAAGATCTGCAGACATGTCATTTGGGTTTTTGGCACTAGAGATACTCACTGCATTTGGGGTTCTATTGAACTCAATCAAAGTGTATTAATAGTATCATAAAAGTTTTCAACAGAATTAGGAAATCCTAGCAGAAAGGGTACCATGCATGACATTAGAAGACTAGGTTCCAGTTTCATATTTTCTATTTATATCTGTATGACTTTCAGTAAGTGTCATTTAACTCCTTCAAGTCTAATGACCTTACTAATGAAATAAGGATGATAATACCTATTATAATAATAGAATAATAATAGCACACTGGCACTCCCTGAGAGCTTACTATGCATGCTATGGGCTGGGCACTGCTTTACATAGGTTAGTTCTCAATCCCTTTGATGTGGTATTATTGTTGTTCATTGTAGAGATAAGAAAATTAAAGTTTATAGAGATTATAAGCCATACCTAGGGGAGAAAGTGATTGAGTTGGGATTTGAATCCAAGCTTTTCTGAGTCTATTACTGAACTCCCAATCACTATTTTAAATGTTGCATATAATAAACTAAAATTCTTGAAATAAATGTACAATGTTATCAAGTAATTTTTTTTTGACAGACTCTCCCTCTGTCACCCAGGCTAGAGTGCTATGGCATCATGGCTCACAGCAACCTCAAACTCCTGGGCTCAAGTGATGCTCTTGCCTTAGCCTCTCAAGTAGATGGGACTATAGGCACCCACCACAACGCCTGGTTAATTTTTCTATTTTTTAGTAGAGATGGGGTCTTGCCACTCCTTAGCTCAAGCAATTCAGCCTCAGCCTCCCAAAGTGCTAAGATTATAGGTGTGAGCCACCATGCCTGGCTTGGAAGTGATTTTTTTTTTTTTCAGGTTAATATGAGTGTACAAACAACCAGGTCACAATATTTGAATTTATTAGATAGAGTCTCCCTTATAGTTGTGTCCTAACCTAAACAATGTGCCATAGACTTAATGGGCACAATGTAGGGGAAGTAATTCTTGAATGCCACTTGTCTTCAGCTTCTTTTCTTCTCTCACTAAATCTAAGACATATCTCCTACTCAAACTGAGTGAGAATTCTATGAGCTGCTGGTTTTCCTGATGCTTTTCGAAATATCAAGGGCTGCCAAGTTTGACCCACATATGAAATATGATATCCATGAGCAGACTCTGAAGGAGACCCAAGGAGAAGGTCCTGGAAGCATCATCCCATGGCACAAAAGTATCCTTACAAAAGTAGCACCCATATATGTACATGTGTGAAGACGTATGTATGTATACATAAAGAAAAATGGGAAATTTAAAAAGCACAAAATAAGCAAAAAATAAAAACCACCTACAATTGCTACTACAACTTACAAGTGTCCAGCTGGCATTTTGCTAAATATCAATATTTTTAAACAAAATGGGGATTGCATTGAATCCGTAGATTGCTTTGTGTAGTATAGACATTTTCCCAATGTTGATTCTTCCCAGCCATGAGCATGATATATTCTTCCATTTGTTAATATCTTCTGCTATTTCTTTTCTTAGGGTTTTGTAATTTTCTTTGTAAAGTTCTTTCACCTCTTTTGTTAGGTATATTCCTAGGTATTTCTTTTTCTTTTTCTTTTTTTTTTTTTTTTGAAGCAACTGGGAAGGGAATTGTGTCCTTGATTATCTTCTCATTTTGGCTGTTATTGGTACATACAAAGGCTGTTGAGTTATGAACACTGATTTTATATCCTGAGACATTGCTGTATTTTTTGATCACTTTTAGGAGTCTTGTGGTTGAGTCTTTGGGGTTCTCTAAGTATAAGATCACATCATCGGCAAAGAGCAAGAGTTTGACCTCCTCTGCTCCCATTTGGTTGCCTTTTTTTCCTTCTCTTGCCTGATTGTATTGGTTAGAACTTCCAGCACTATGTTGAATAGTAGTGGAGATATAGGTGTCCCTAATCATCAGAGAAATGCAAATCAAAACTACCCTGAGATATCACCTAACCCCAGAGAGAATGGTCCACATCACAAAGTCTCAAAACTGCAGTTTCTGGCATGGATGTGGAGAGAAAGGAACACTTTTACACTGCTGGTGGGAGGACTGCAAACTAATACAACCTTTTTGGAAGGAAGTATGAAGAGCCCTCAAAAAACTCAAGCTGAACTTCCCCTTTGATCCTGCAATCTTATTACTGGGCATCTACCCAGAAGGAAAAAAATACTTTTACCATAAGGACATTTGCACTAGATGGTTTATTGAAGTTCAATTTACAATTGCCAAAATGTGGGAACAGCCTAAATGCCCACCAACCCAGGAATGGATTAGCAAGCTGTGGTATATATATACCATGGAATACTATTCACCCACTAAAACTAGGTAGACTTTACATCTTTTGTATTAGCCTGGATGGACGTGGAACATATTCTTCTTGGTAAAGCATCACAAGAATGGAGAAGCAATAATCCAATGTACTCAATCTAATATGAAAGGAGTAGATGAGCTAATGCAAGGGGGGAGGGTAGGGGAAAGAGCAAGGGGGGAGAGGGAAAGAGAGAAGGGGATGGGATATCATGGTGTATGGCACACCTCTTGGGGGCAGGACACAATTGTAATAGGGACTTTATCCAATAAATGTAATCAGTGTAACCTAATTCTTTGTACCCTCAATGAATTCCAAACAATAAAAAACAAACAAACAAACAAAAAAATGTAATCATATATATAGTTTGAGAAGACGTAAGTATTCACATTTGAGGCAGACATGGAATGTCATAGGAGAACAGATGAGGGGCCAACAAAAAGTTTAATTTGCGTATATTTTTTCCGTTTTTACTTACCATCGTTCCCATCTCCTATCCATTTTTCTCCTTCCTTCAATCCATAATTTTATTGTTTTTTTAAAAAATAAATTGAATGAATGTAGCTTACCAATAGATAAATAAAAAAATTCACCAGACAAGACAAAGTAGGCAGTTCACATGGTCCAAGTAGCAGCCAGTTAATTCAGTTTCTTAAATCTCAGAACCAGGTTTCTCACAAGTATTTGGTATGCTTACACAAAGGCAGTTGCTTTAGTCCCAGCTTCCAGTCCTAGAATTGTGTGTTGTTGGCCACAGGGAGACCAAACAAGAGAGTGGTGATGACTCATGGCAATGAATCAACATTACTGGAAAATAACTTGCAGTATGTGTTCTCCTAGATGGGATGCAGGCACAACCTATTATGAAAGATACTGATGTGCATCTCATTGGATTCTGGCCAGCGCAGGTCTTACACCTCCTTGACATCTGCGTGATTTAATTAAACTCTATATAGACATTAAACAAACCCAATTATTGCCAATTATTGCTTTCTACCAGTGTTTCCTAGGATTGGCAAAAGTTAGGTTTTTGTTTGTTTTAATAAAACCAGATCTAAACAAATGTTTATCAATGTTCAATGAGAAGTGGTCTACAATTAGGGCGAATTAGCTGATATTCTTTTCATCAGGTGATTTTAGCAAGGCAAACTTTTACTCTTTTTATTTTAAAGTCATACCAATTTATTAACATGTACATATACAGGGGGTCCCACAGATATGAGACTCAAAGGAAGGCCTGATGGTTGAAACTTACGTAGAAGGAGAGTGAAGAAATGTAGGCAATTTTGATCCATACAAAATTTTTAGAGGAATCGAAAGGGCTCAAAACACAGGCAATAGTTTGTAAATGATTTTCTTTTGTAGCTGAGTGGGACAAGTTATGGAAAGGAAAAGGACAGAATTGCACTTTGAAAAAAGATTACCTTACTATGCAGATAAAATGTTGGTTTTGGAGCTGTCCTCAGAAGAACAGATAAGAGTCTGGGTATGGCAATACCTGTGTGAAAGACTCACCTACAACTGGGACTTTACCTTACAATCACAAACAATGTAACCTAATCATATATTCCTCATTTTAACTAAAAAAAAAAAGGTAGGCACCTAATACATATTAAAAAACAAAAAAGAAAAATGTTTTGAAACAATCTCTTGGCTACTTTCTGGAGACCATCCAACAAGAGGGCTGTGTAAAGAGCTCTCAGTGCAGAAAATATTCCCAGACCTGTATGCCCAACCCAGACCTACTCTCTGGGCAACTGTCTGTTGGACACATTCTCTTGGTGTCAAAAAGACTTTTATGACTTTGAATTTTCACACAGTCCCCATCTCAGAAAATAGTGTTTAGTCACAGAGAGTAAGTATGGTGCTTTGGCATGCTGATCATTTTTTAATTAAAGCAAACTTTTACTTTTGATGGAACATTGCTCAAGATGAAAAGTTTGATCATTGTCAGATTCAGGGTTAGTGGCAATTGGTGGATTTAGACTAGATTTTCCTATTACTATCTGAGTGAAGTAAGTGAGTTTCTAAATTTCTGAATGAGGGGGAAATAGAGCTTTTACTAATGCTTGAGTGGACCTATTGCATTTGTGAATGATACATATTAATATAGAGAATTAAGATATTCCTGGGAAGAGGAATGAGAGGACAAACAATTCCCTTCAGAATAGGACCTTCAGATTTAGCAAATAAAAATATGGGACTCACATAGTATTTGAGAGATTATTATACTAAAATAATCATTTATTGCTTATCTGAAATATAAACTTAACTGGGTGTTCTGTATTATATCTGGTAACTCTATTTCTAGGTTATGTATCATTTCAACAAACTAGTAGGACATAAAATATTTTGCAGTTCTCTGGGGTCTTCAGGTCTTTTTAAGCAAACCCTTTTCCATCTTCCTCAGCTGTTCCTTATATTACAAGCCGTCATTTTTTCTCAAGTGTACACTTCATCTTTCTGGATTTTTCTGACTAGGAGGGGGTTAATGGGGAGCTACATTGTGGAGAAAGTCTTTACTAAGAAAAAAAACAAATCACCACTTAAGTTCTTTGACTGGAGTGATTCTGGAGAAGGGAGGAAGAAAAAGGGGTGGAAACTTTGGGACGTTGAGATAATTAGCTGGCAGGTGCATTCTGGATTGCAGTGCTGGCTCAACTCAAATCTTTGTACTTAGAACCCCAAAAGTCATAGTTTCCCAGGAGAGGTTTCCAACAAGTTTGGAGTCTAAGGGAAGCTAGGGAGAGTGTGTAGAAATCCACACTTTTTACCACTATACCCAGGGGAGCTCATTTTCTTGCATCCTTGTCAGTATTCATTGTTTTTAACTTTTGTCAATCTGATGGATGAATGAATGGTATTTCATTTTAATTTGTATTTCTCTAACCATCCATGAAAGGAATATATTTTTGTTGATTTATTGGCCTTCCAGAAATTAATTTTTCTAAATCATCTATTCATATTTTTTACCCATTTGTCAATTGACTCATCTTT
This sequence comes from Loris lydekkerianus, assembly GCA_963574355.1. NCBI lineage: Eukaryota > Metazoa > Chordata > Mammalia > Primates > Lorisidae > Loris > Loris lydekkerianus. The sequence continues at coordinate 1,589 of CAUYPK010078147.1, read as the reverse complement.
TTCCCATTTTTTTAATCTTCACTAATTTTCCAGAATTATATTTTCAAGATTTTAATCTTTTTTATTTAAAAAAATTTATGAAGTACAAGTATTTTTTGTTACCTCAATGAGTTTTACCATGTTGAAGTCAAGGCTGTCAGTGTACCCATCATCAGAATAGTGTACACTGTGCCTAACAGGTAGATTCTTATCCCTTCCTCCAATCCTCTTCCACCCCTTTCCCATACTCCTCCTTAATTTTCAATGTCAATTACACCACTTTATAACCATATATGTCCATAAGGGAGAACATGTGGTATTTGTTTTTTCATTCCTGAGATTCTTCACTTAGGTTGATCATCTCCAGTTCCATCCAAGTTGCTTCATTCCTTTTTATGGCACAGTAGTACTCCAAAGTATATATACATCTATATATGCACCACATTTTTCTGCTCATCAGCTGGTGGGCACTTAGGTTTGTTCCACATTTTTGCAATTGTGAATTGTGTTGCAATAAACATTCAGGTGAGGGTATTTTTTTTAATAAAATGACTTATTTTTCCCTTAGGTACATACCTAGTCGGAGGTTTGTGGGACTAAATGGTAGATCTACTTTTAGTTATCTGAAGGATTTCCACATGCTTTTCATAGCACTTATATTCCCTTTACACTGTGTCTGCATCAGTATATATTGTTTTATAACTTCCCGTCATTTTTAATGATGGTGTTTCTAACTGGGGTAAGGTAATATCTCATTGTGGTTTTAATTTGTACTTCTTTGATAATTAGTGATGTTGAGCATTTTTTCATATGTTTCTTGGGCATTTGTCTATCTTCTCTTGAGAAAAATCTTTGCGTGTATTTTTCCCACTTTTTGATGGGGTTGTTTGGTTTTTATTTTTATTTTTTTATTATGAAATCATAGCTGTATACATTAATGCGATCATGGGGCACTATACACTGGTTTTATAGACCGTTTGACACATTTTCATCACACTGGTTAACATAGCCTTCCTGGCATTTTCTTAGTTGTTGTGTTAAGACATTGACATTCTACATTTACTAAGTTTCACACATACCCTTGTAAGAGGCACCGCAGGTGTAATCCCACCAATCACCCTCCCTCTGCCCACCACCCCACTCTCTCTCCTCCCTCACCCCCTTCCCCATATGCTTAGGTTATAACTGGGTTATAGCTTTCATGTGAAAGCCATAAATTAGTTTCATAGTAGGGCTGATTACATTGGATACCTTTTCTTCCATTCTTGAGATACTTTACTAAGAAGAATATGTTCCAGCCCCATCCATGTAAACATGAAAGAGGTAAAGTCTCCATCTTTCTTTAAAGCTGCATAATATTCCATGGTGTACATATATACCACAATTTATTGATCCATTTGTGGATCGACAGGCACTTGGGCTTTTTCCATGACTTAGCAATTGTGAATTGGGCTGCAATAAACAGTCTGGTACAAATATCTTTGTTATAATGTGATTTTTGGTTTTCTGGGTATATACCTAGTAGAGGAATTATAGGATTGAATGGCAGATCTATTTTTAGATCTCTAAGTGTTCTCCAAACATCTTTCCAAAAGGAATGTATTAATTTG
>CAUYPK010078146.1:0-77980 GCA_963574355.1 Loris lydekkerianus | reverse complement strand
CGTGTGACGAAAAGTGGATTCTCTACGACAATAGGAAATGTTCAGGACAGTGGTTGGACACCGATGAGCCACCCAGGCACTCCCCAAAAGCGAAACCCCACCAAAAAAAAGAGCATGGTTACTGTATGGTGGTCAGCGGCTGGTGTGATTCACTCTAACTTTCTGCAACCAGGGCAAACCATCACAGCAGAGTCCTACTGTGAGGAAATCGATGAAATGTACCAAAAATTGCGTCAGCAGCAGCTAGCACTGGTCAACAGAAGAGGTCTGATCCTGCTCCACGACAACGCCCGGCTGCATGTCTCACAAATCACCGTCCGAAAATTAAAGGAATTGAGTGTCGAAGTTCTGCCCCACCCACCAGACTCCCGAGACCTCTCGCCAACCCCCTACCATCTTTTCAAGCACTTCGATAACTTTCTCACCGGTAGAACCTTTGCCAATCAGGACCTAGCAAAAACGGCCTTCGTTGACTTCATCGAATCCCGAGCACCCAATTTTTATGCCGATGGAATTAATCGACTTGCGTTACGTTGGCAAAAGTGCACTGATTCAAATGGCACTTATTTCAATTAAATTGAATAAATATTCACTGAGATATTACACTTTAAAGTAGATGCATTAAAACGGACAAAACTTTTGAAACAACCTAAGTTTAATAGAACCTTTTCTTTAGCATGAATATATTCACAGGAAAAATCTTAAGTCTTATTTCAGAAGAATCAGCCTCTATGGAAAAAAAGCTACTGTTAAAACTTGATTTCCTATTTCACTGAATAAAACAATCAGCAACACTATTTTTAACCACTAAATTGTTACTATCTGGACATATTTGGGCAATTAACTAAGGAAGGAAGCTTTCTAATTATTCTTCCTGAAATTAGATCACAGCCATCTCTCTGATAGGCCTACCACATGGGACGGCAGGACCCGTGCCACTAGCCTACTGAATTACACAGCTGTGTTTAAAGGTTGGCACTCAGAACCAGAAACACAAATATAGCTGAAAAGAGTGGGAGGTAGAAAAGGCTTTGAAAGACCTATAAAACTCTTAAGAACTATGCAACTCCATTTTCCTCTAATTTGGGTTTATAATCCTCAAATCTTCTTAAATAATTAATCCCTTATTTGCAATTACTATCCAACATTGACATGCATGTCCCAAAAGTCTCTATTAGCCATTACTGACAATTATGGTAATAGTGAACACCTATATAGTACAATGTGCCACACAGTGTGTTAAATGCTTTGGTGCTCTTCAAATAATAACCACAATTCTCCATTCAAATTTCTATGGAAGTTATAGGGTCCTGCTAAAGGACACTTATTTTGTCAGAACCTGTATGTTGAATCATACAGCTTTAATTTCGGTCAGACACAAAGCTGTTTTTTTACTTTAACAAATAAAGATTTTGCTGGCTACATCTCTGAAATCAAATCAAGAATGTATTAAGGTTATATGCAACTATATAAAAAATAGTGAATTGGTAATGTATTTGGTAAATTAAAAACTCATTTTTAATAAACCACGGAAATGGCAAAATATTACACTAGAGAAAAAATTTTAGTAAGCAGACTAAACAGAAAAATGCTGAATTATCAGTTTTAAAAAGTATTACACACAGAAGTGAAATGGACAGACACAAGGCTATACATTTTCTGGTAGCCATACTTAATGAAGTCACCATTGGGGGACAGGGGAGGGGACACTGGGGCCGGGTATGAACGTCCCACCTCTGGCATATGGGGCCAGCGCCCTACTCCTTGAGCCAGCATTATGATACTAATGTTACTAGTTATTTTACTAATTGTTACTAGTTATTTTTTGTTATATAATACTAATGTTACTAGATTTTTTTTTTTTTTTTGCGAATTCCTTTAGCTCAATTGTTACTAAAGCAGCAGCAGTATGACCATTCATCTAAAAAGCAAGGTAGTGCTGACTATCCTGTTTAATGGTTTGCAATAAATTAAGGATTTAAATTTGTGACATCCAAAACAGTTTAAGAATGGAATTCTATAAAAATGTTTTTGCCATTCTAAAATCCTCTGGACATTTGTCTTTTAAGATGCTCAAGATCAACTTACTCAGTTCATAAAAGTTATACAATTTAGTCATAGGCTATCTATGGATTAAATTGTGTAACCCCCCCCAATACTCATATGTGTTGAACTCCTATTTCCCCTATTTCTCAGAATGTAACCTCATTTGGAAACAGGGTCACCATGGACATAATCAGTTAAGATGAGATCCTACCAAAGTAGGGTGGGCCCCTAAACCAATATAACTGATGTCGCTATGAGCAGAGAAAAATCTAGAGTCTCTAGACACAGACATGCACAAAGGGAAGATGATGTGAAGACACGGGAGGAAAGACATCCACGTGACGACGGAGGCAGATATTGGAGAGATGCATGTACAAGCCAGTGATTGCTGAGAACTGCCAAGGCTTGGAAGAGGCAAGGAAGTATTCTCCTCCAGAGCCTTCAGAGAGCACGACCCTGCTGAACACCTTGCTTTCAGACTTCCAGCTTCCAGAACTGTGAGAAAATAAATTTGTTGTGTTAAGCTACCCAAGAGCTCTGGGAACTAATTACACAGACCGTATGTTAAAATCTACCTTTCTAAAAGACCATCTTTTGAAGTAAAGCACAGCTTTGAAGTCAAGCAAAACCTGGACTCAAACACCTATGCAAATCAAAACTGTGTGACCATGGACATCCTGGAGCTTGCTTTTTCACTGGAAAGGGGAGATAACAAAGCCTACCCAATAGGATATTTCTGAAAATAAACAAGTTATGGAGAATGCCTGCCACACAGAGGTTAAAAATGTTACTCACTCCATCTCCAAAACCCCTCCCTCCCATAACGAGTGTGCACTTTAACTTGTGGTGATAGATTATTCGGTTAGCAAAAAGTAATAATATAATGAGAAAAGAATACTATAATTAAAGTGGTATTAAATAAATTTTATTGAAAACACCACCTTGAATGAAGCCCTTGATGGTTTTGCCACTTAGAAATCTCTAAATCCCTTTCCTTGGTGTAATCACATCAATTTGGTAGTTACCTTTTACCCCTTTGAAGATTTTACTTTATACAAGCCTTACTTTCCTAAAACCCTTGCTAATGTATAAATTGTCCCTTGTTCAATAATAAAGACTCTTGTTATTGAAAAGAGCTTGTTCAAGTGCAAGAACGTTTATTTTGTGTACTTATCATAAGCAAAATAAAAATTACCTTTATTAAGATTAATAGAAACATAATTCACAGATTTGATAAACAATAATATGGCAGTGTTCAGAGTCGTCAGAATCATCTGAACAATTTTCAGAGTCATCTAGTGGCTCGGGAAAGTATTATCAAAAGCCAGTGCCACAATACTATGGATTAAAGCTCATATAGACATAAGTTGAGCGACCTGAATAGAAGACTTGAAGAGAAAGTAAACACAGAATCACGTTATATATTCTATTGGGTAAAATAATTTGAAATTACCCATTGCCATAAAGGAAAAAAACCTAGTCTCTCAACTCTTCCCGTGAATTCAAGTGGTGAAGAACACTCACATTCAATGCTTACTATGTGTAAAGGTAACTTCACATGTTCTAATTCAAGCTATGGAATATATCTAGATGTTTTATAACAGTGGTTCTCAACCTCCCTAATGCTGCAACCCTTTAATACAGTTCCTCATGCTGTGGTGACCCCCAACCAGCATTTCATTGCTGAGGGTCACCACAACATGAGGAACTGTACTAAAGGGTCACAGCATTAGGAAGGTTGAGAACCACTGTTTTATAAGAAAGTAAACTGAGTATTAAATTTTTATTATTTATACAGTATACAAAAAAACTTTAGATAGGAGCTGCCAAAATCACACCCTAAAATATATACTGCAAGTAATCATGGATGGCTCTGCTTTAGAAAGTACTATAAGGATAAAAGTTTTGAAATTGTTTTGTGAGAAAAAGTGTTTTCAAAAAGAAATCTTAATGAACATCACTGTAACTCAATCTGCCCACAAAATAGTGAAGTTACAAAGAAAGTTAATAGTATTATGTGCCATGGTATAATCTTAAATTTAAAAATTCATGAAAACGAAATCTAAGAAAATGAAAGCAAAGTGATTCTTTAGCTATAAAGGAGATAGCCCAAGGTATGCTTGTGCCAATGAAAAGAACTTTAGTGGTTAATTGCAGCCATAAGGATAAGCCTAGTGAGGCTGTTTATGTTTTTCCACATACTTATTTGACCCTTTTGAAGAGAAAAGAATCTAGTATTTGGTTGAATCTTTGCCACATGTCAGGTACTTTTATTAGGTAATACACACTAATTTCTGAATTCTAACAACATATTTCAATCTTCATTCCGTTATTTATAAGTTATGAGACTTTTGGAAGTTACTTAGCTTTCATAGTATCATGGATAATAAAATAGTAACTACTTCACAAAACTGTCATGGGAATTATATTTTGCAGGTAATACCATTACCCCAAACTCTCGTGTCCATTAAAATTAGCTATCATAGTATGACCTTTAATAATAAAAATTTAACTCTGCAGATTAGCTATTAACAAACGATGTTTAAAGGCTCAGTATCTTGTCCAAAGCCAATCCAGCAATTGTTAAAACCTGTTTTAAAAACCCAAGGGCAATAAAGTCTGTGTGGTCTTAAAAAGTATTATAATAATATAAGCCTTTCCTTCTGCTCCTCTTAATTTTCCTCTTCAATTGCTTATTTACAGAAGTTTTTTTTTTTTTTTTCATAGATTCAACACAGTTAAGTGCTGGAGATGACCTCAGAAATCACTTAGTCAAGAGGCAGCAAACTACTTTCAACACAAACAACAAATCCAATTGACAGTTCTTGCCTGGAAGGATGGGTCAAAAAGGAGCCTGGACAAGAAGGATTTGAAGGCTAATTCTGGGAAAGGTAGAAAATTAAAACCAAACAGTGATAGCTGCCCATGAGAGGGTGGGGTGGGGGGAGGAGACAAAAAGCACAGCACAACCAGGTGCCACACGTATACATCTGCCACTACTATTTAAATGTCATACGCTCAACTAAACCACCTAACGGAGCTCTATGCAGAAGCATTCGGTTTACCATCTGAGGCATCTCACACAAAATGAAGTTCGCCCATTAGCACAACTCTAGCTCTAGATGACTGCATGTACTTCACAGGTTACTTAGAACAGTTCTTCTCTATCTTGCATAAACTTCAGAACAAGGCAGAGTAATTCTAAGTGTACATATGGAATTAAAAAAAAAAAGCCTGTTGAAAAATAAAATTAAGTGGAAGGGAAGAAGAATGTTTGAGCAAAGCTCATGCAAAAAATAAGCCACAAATCTGCACTAGTTTTTGATGTGTAACCCACATCTATGTAGTCCCACTAATAACATGATAAACTTAATCCAATTTTGTTTCAAAGAGGTTCTTCTACAATTAAAAAGCATTTAATTATATGGTATCAAGTAAATTTTTCTTTGAGGTATTAAAAAGTTCCACTTGATTACAAAATACAACCCTCAAACCCATCTCATAAGCTGCTTCCACCCCCTTCTTGCTGTAGAAACTCATTTTTAGGCTAATGCTTGAATGTAAACCACATCCATACATCAAGCATCTCCCTACATTAACCACTTCCTTAAGCTGACCTAATTTTCATAGACTGGACATGTACCACATGTACACAGCAGTACAGTAGGCCTAGTTCCTTATGCTGAACACCTCTGTATGTTGATCAGTTTGGTATAATCCCTTGGGTAGTCAATTTATAGAGCTGCTGTATATCTAAAATGGTAATATGTAGGGATTAAAAATATATATGCAACAAAGAAGGTGTGAGTGTTTGAATTTAATCTATCTATAAGTACTACCACATGAGATTCTGTATTAGTCTGTGGTGACAGACAATCTCCCAACGCCCTCTGAAAAAATTTTCAAAGCACTCCATAGCCAATTTGTTGTACACTGCCCGGGTAAGAACCACCAAGACAGTACAACTCAGACTGCTTTCAGTATGCACCTCAAATTGAAGTGCGTTTTCCTAGAGAAAACAATTTGGCCACTAATTTTAAATTCTAGTTTTATAAAGTTTTGCTGGATCAAGGGATTTTGTTTTTAAGCCTCCCATTAAAAATACCTAATAACCAATTTTCTTCTTTGGAAGTGAAAAATAAAATTTTAACTATTCATAATTTAAGTTATAGTTCAAAAGATGTTTTATATAAAACTACAGCACGCACAATTTAATATTTTTAACTCTCTGTGACAATGTAGTATTTATGATTACTTACAACAATTTAGTTTTATTTTGCCTATCTTAAAAAATAAATATAAAGATACTTGCTTTCCCTTTCTCTATTATATGAGAAAAATATTCATTTTGAGGGAGAAAAATGTTAAAGTTTCCTTGCTTTGAAAGTTAAAAGCCATTAAAACATTTTATAATGTAGCACCTAGTAATGATGATGAAGGCACATAGGGTATAATAAAATTACTTTTAACCAAATATTAAAATGTTCTTGTTCATTACAAGTTGTGCCCATCTAAAATGCATACAGTGTAGAAAAACATTAAAATACTCTCTAAATCACTGATGGGTATGTATGTGTGCATACGAAAGTTTACAGTGATACGAAATTTATTCAAATTCATTGAATAAATGTGCACACATTCCCATTAAACTCTATGTCTAGTTCAATAATAAATACCACAGCTCAGAGTCTGTGGCTCAGTGGCTAGGGCGCTTGGGCACATACACCAGGGCTAGCAGGTCTGAACCCGGCCTGCACCTGCTAAACAACAATGACAACTACAACAGAAAAAGAGCTGGGTATTATGGCTGGCGTCTGTAGTACCACTACCTGGGAGGCTGAGGCAAGAGAAACACTAAAGCCCCAGGAATTTGAGGTTGCTGTGAGCTGTGAGCTATGAGCTGTGACAGCACAGCATTCTACTGAGGGCGACACAGTGAAACTCTGTCTCAAACAAACAAACAAAAAATAATAATAAATACCTTGTTTCTCTGATTCTAAGATACTTTTTACATTGTGACATCTCCTGGCATGTCATATTGGCATTTTCTATTTTTAAATGGTGCTTCTTATAATCAATAGTGCCTTACATCTAATGAAATACAATGCTTATAAAAAATTACTTTTTTTGGCTCAGAACCCACAGCTCAGTGGTTAGGGTGCTGGCCACATACACGGGGGCTGGGGGTTAGAACCTGGTCCAGGCCTGCTAAACAACAACGATGACAACAACAACAAAATAAAGAGCCGGGCGTTGTGGTGGGCGCCTGTAGTCCCAGCTACTTGGGAAGCTAAGGCAAGAGAATTGCTTATGCCCCAAAAGTTTGAGGTTGCTGTGAGCTGTGACACCACAGCACTCTACCAAGGGAGACACAGTAACTCTGTCTCAGGAAAAAAACCAAAAAAAAAAAAAAAATTACTTTTTCAAATTAAAAATAAAAGTGACTTCTTTTAAGTTTAAGAAAACTTCTCCACAAAACAGCCCTAAGTGTGTGATTCCACAAGGTATTATCTTTTTATGAAAAATAACAAATGAACTTTAGTGAAAGCAACTCTGTTCTCAGGACAAAAAGAACTGCTCTGGTTAAGAATTCAACAGCTTAAATAATGAACAGATTTTATCGATGAAATATTATATGAAGTTATTTTTAAGAGTTTTAAATGATTAATTTCACACTTCCAGTATTTTCATCTAGCAATATTTCCTAAGTACCTGCCTACTTATATTGAAATAAAATTAGAACACTCTACCAACAATATGATACAGATAGGCTACTTTGCTACAACGTAAGTTTCTAGCTACAAAATAAATGATCAAGTACAGTACATACATTTATGCTATAAGCAGAAGCCAATACTTAATGAAATCTCTGGAGACAAAAACGATCTAAAAATTCGTGGTTGACTTTACTAACAGTACAGAAAGTCACATCATTCCAACGTGTCACAAATCAAAACGCTATTTAATTTGGTGTCTAATAGGTACTGTCTGCAGCACTTCAAACCACTGTATTGAAATGGTTAGGTTATTCCTTACTGTTTCTAACTGCCAACATTCTATTGACAGAACTGTGACTAAAAGCATCAAAAATGCAGTCAGTCCTATGCCAACCTTACCAAAAGGAGATAATAACCTTTTCTATCATTTGAAAAGTGCTCAATGCAAGTATCAGTTTTGGAAGTTCAGGAAAAGGGTGAATATGCTTTCACTTCAATACTATACAACAAAAGAAGGGCAAAGGAAGGACGAATACACAGTAATTTCTTTTCAGCTATTTTAAAAGAGCTTCTTCACACACATCCAAGATGGTTTTCTAGATACAGTACTCATAGCCAATTAGGTAACTTTTATCACTAGAATCTTCAAACCAGTGCTCCACTTGTACATATTTTGTTTTTGAAGTACATACATATGCCCAACAGGGATAGAAAGCTTAGAACCAAAAATCACTAGAAAGTCTCACATTTTTTATTGCTATTTAATCTAAGCGAATGTCACCTAATTTTAATAATAGCAAATGCAAATAAAATAGTTTAAGAGAAATCTAAGTCAGTAAAATTTTCTTAAGCACAAGGCCAATCTTTCCTGAACATTATAACTTTGTACCCATGTCACAGTTTTTTCTAATTAACCTAAGGAAAAGATCTGAAACCAACCCAAATTACTGACTGAATTGAATTACCCTGGAAATAAACACCATTTAAACATTTCTACCCATACTACTTCTGTTCAAAACTTCTAAGTAGATGTCTTTTATTTTTGCCCAGGAACTTAAGCTCTTATAGCTCTCAAGAACATCAGAAATAGGTAAAACCAATTCAATTTTAAATGGCTGCTGTACTCTTACCATTTTTTAGAGGCTTGACAAAGGTAGTTTAGAAATTTTACATAAATAGAGCAAATAATGAATTGTTGGGAATGCACAGAAAGAAAAATGACTATTCACAGAACCAAATAAAAGCCTTCCATTAGAAACTAAAAAACACTAATAGTTTTACATATATATAAACATGTATATGTATAACTATACACATGTATATATGTAAAACCCAAAGAAGAACAAATAGCAAATAAATGAGAAGCAAAAACAAACAGGAAACAAACCCCAAATTTTGCTCCTATTCAGTTTACCTTGGAGGTTACAGCATTACACAGAGCCTACAAAGAACATGATGGATATTTTGTATCTGTTATACAAATTAATGTCTTTAAGTCCACCAACACTACTATACATTTTGAGCAATAAATTCACTTCAGGCACATGACCAAAATACTTTAGTGCTAGTACTATCTAAAATACCAAATACAGTGTGAAACAAAGCAATGCAAGCATTTATGTGAAATTTGGCTCCATGCTAAATCTACCTTCATGCTTAACTATATTAAAAAAGAACTGCCAAACTACCAATGTATTTCTTTACAGAAATTTTACCTTCATCAAGACTAAGAGCTTTAACTATAAGCAATGTTAATCAGCCAAATTTCTCTAATTTCCTATCAGGTTTTAAATAACACTTTATTACCTAAGCTTTTTCAATTTTCTATTTGCTCTGTATGTGCATAAAAACAGACATACAGAGAAATAAACCAAAAAAAAAAAAAAAACTACATAAGATTTACACAATAAATATACACAGATAATACACACATACTAATGAAACTGCATGATTTTTATAAAGTACATGCTTTTTCCACCACACACTTTTTCACTGTTGTTATAAAAGTAATAGAAAACTTTTGCAAAATCTAAGCACATGCTGCTAATAATGATTCAGGGTTTCAAGAATTTGTAGGTTAAAAAAATACAATTCCTAGAACACTGTTATCAAACAAGTAAGTTTTATTGGCATCTAAAAACAAAATTCACCCAACATTGAAATGTACTTTCATATTTATGTTGATATTTTCTTGTTTTGTTTTTTTTTTGTTGTTTTTTTTTGTTTTTTTTTCTCACTGCAGTATGAGGAACAAATCACACACACTTACTTTGGAGAAACAGAGACCATAGTGTAGATTTTACAAAATCACTTTTTAAAAATCTCTGTATTGTGCTCCTCAAATTTCTAGAGCCAGTCTTCGCATAAAATTTCACAGCTTTGTCTATTACCTTAAAATTCTGCAGCAGCCTAAAGATATGGATAAGATATACCACCACTTGCTATTTTGAAATATATCTATTACCATATCCAACCTAATGATAGTATCTAAAAAATTCTTTCTTCCATAGGAAGTCTCTGACAAGCTGTTATTCATTTCCTTGACGTTAAAAGAATCTGGGGGCAACATTTATATTTTATCAGAAAAATTAAAAAAGAAATCTTTACCTACCATGTTCATATTAAGAACAATGTCTATACAAGTCAGTTGTACAATTATTTTAAGAGAAAGGTGAACATGAACATCAGATTAACTTATTCTGGCAGACAAAAGTGAACAACTATGGTCCAGTCAGCCATTAATCTATTACAGAGAGATGACAACTTTACAAAAGGTATCTTTTACCTACTGAGTGATGATTATGTCCCCTCAGTTTCTGTGCTTTCTACCACTGGTTCACTTTCTATATCAGCAACTGTGTCACTCTTCTCCTTGTTTATCTCACTTGAAGATGTCAGTTTTTCAAAAAGTTCAGGATCATTTTGTACTGGTAAAGGTGGTGGCTGAGCATGTCTCTCTGTATTTTCACCATTAACCTGAGGCACATTATCACCTTTTCGTTGAGAAGTGGCCCCTTCAAAATAATCAAAAACCCGAGCATGAGGAGGGGGGACCCAAGCGTTTTGAATTCGATCTCGTCCAAGACGATTTCCATTCACTTCTCTGCAGATATCAAAATCTCTGTCATCCCTATCCCTCTGTCTCTCCCAGGGTCTTCTGCGGTCATCAAAATCTCTGTGAACTTCTTGTCCAAATCCTCTGTTCCAAGGACCACTTCTAGGATCAAATCGATAGTTTCCAGACCGAAATCGACCTCTTTCTTCATGTAAGCCTTTTGGACCACCATAGACAGGTAGAACCCTATGCTCTCTCTCATCAAAATCTCCTCTATGCCCCCAGGGCTTCTCTGGATTAAAGCCAAAGTGATCTCTTCGACCAAGATGATCTATACCTGGTCTCACAAGATTCTCTCTTATATCTACAGGAGGTCTTCCAAAATGATCCCTACCATCTAACGGAGGCCGTCCAGGACCTTCTCTTGGATCAATAGGACGCCCAACCACATCTCTAACATCCACGGGAGGGGGTCTACTAATGTTTTCTCTGCTTTCTATAGGAGGAAACCGGTAATCTCTATCTCCTTCCTGTTGAATGTTATCATTCCCAAGTGGTATCCTTTTTTCTGGGTTAGTAACATTGTCTATACTTTGTCTTCCAGGAGCTAGAAAAGGTCTTTCTGGCTGACTAAAAATATCTCCTGGAGGAAAAGGTCCACGGGGTGGTGGATGAAGAGCTGAATCAAGTACTGAAGGGGGAGGGATTCCCCGTTGGGGTGGTATTCCAGGCTGTATTAAAGGGAATCTTGGTCCAGGTGCCTGGGGTATTAGTCCTGGACGAATGTCTAACATTGGCATTACAGGCATCCTTTGATTAGGAATAGCTAAAGGGGGTAAATTTTGAGGTCCAGCTGGTGGCTGTGCTCCCAGAAGTCCAGATGTATTTGGAACATTTGGTGGCTGTACTCCTACAAGTCCAGAATTGTTAGGTATATTTGGGGGTAGCACCCCCAAAAGTCCAGAACTACTCGACACACTTGGTGGTGGCTGTATTCCCAAAATTCCAGAATTATTCAGAATATTTGGTGGTTGGGCTCCAATAATCCCAGAACCACTGGAAATATTAGAAGGGCGGATCCCAAGAATTTCAGAATTGCTTGATACATTTGGTCTTTGGACTCCTAGAATTCCAGAATTGCTTGTCACATTTGGCGGCTGGCCTCCTAAAATTGCAGCGTTATTTGGAATATCATTTGGAATCACTAAAATGAAAAGAGGAGGGGGAAAAAAAAAAACCAATAAAACGGTCATTGTGGTATGAAAAGGAAACTAAATTTATAATTATTAATGCTATAAATTTCTAGTAATTAGCTTAACCAGCTACTTGTAGCCCCCTAGGAATCAAGGTACACTAGATACTAAATAAAAATTGAAATTAAAATTAATACCATGCAAGTTGCGTTGGCCAGGCTAGAGTGCCATGGCGTCACCCTAGCTCACAGCAAACTCAAACTCCTGGGTTTAAGCAATCCTCCTGCTTTAGCCTCCCAAGTAGCTGGGATTACAGGCACCCACCACCCAGCTAATTTTTCTATTTTTAGTAGAGATAGTGTCTAGTGTCTCTCTCTTTCTCAGGCTGATCTCAAGTTACTGAGCTGAAGCAATCCTCCAGCTTTAGCCTCCCAGACTGCTAGGATTACAGGTGGGAGCGACCATGCCTGGCCCAAACCTTTTTAAGTTAAACATAATGCCAGGTATTACACTGATTCTCCAACTTTGACAAAAATCTTTCCAGAACATATGCCTTAACATACAAATAATGGGGCCATTAAAAAAGGACTTACTGGTGACGCCTGTAGCAGTCGGCAGGGCGCAGGCCACATACACTGAGGATGGCAGGTTCAAACCTGGCCCCAGACTGCTTAAAAAAAAAAAAAAAAAAAATAGCCAGGCCTTGTGGCGGGCACCTATAGTCCCAGCTACTTGGGAGGCCAAGGCAAGAGAATCGCTTAAGCCCAAGAGTTTGAGGTTGCTGTGAGCTGTGATGCCACAGCACTCTACCCAAGAAGACATAGTGAGACTCTGTCTAAAAAAGGGGGAGGGACTTAATGCTTTCAAATACCCTATGTATCTCCTACACCTAGGTGAAAAATACCTGATGTAAGTTCCTAGTAGAAGTTATTTATACTTAATACTTGCTAATTTTTATGTTCCTTTAAGTATTTAGATTTTCTACAATCTTATTTTGACAAAACCACCATAAAGCAGTGCCCAAAATCAGGGAGTCTTAATGGCAAGGTATGAAAATCTGTATTACTGTGAACAGAATGTCTGTCGTGTTTTTAAATAGAAATTTGAGGACAGAGAGATCTTTCCAAAGATTGCAATATTTCAACATTATTCATTGAATTGGTCATAAATACATGCCACCCCTAAATTAAACACCAGTAAAGAGAGAAGAAAATGCTTATGATTTAACAGTATTTCTAGGGTTGTGTGCATGATTTGTTTTACCTGATCTGGTGTTTTCACCAGAAGAAATCTGGTGGTCTATAAGATGAGGTACTTTATCTTCAGGGTCTGCTTGTTTAGTTGGAGGATTAAAAACATTTCCAGCTGGCAGAGTGGAAGTAGCAAGACTGCTGGCAACAGAACCACCTGGTATAACAAGACTAGCAAATCCAACATCTTTCACAGTTTCTGGGGTCATGGACAATGGCGGCTGCACTAATGCTGTTTAAAGAAGAAAAAAATGTATTTCAGATGTAACTAGGTAATCAGTTCATGTGCTAAGTTTTCTGGTAGCTTGAGTATTTAATTTGATGCACCTCTGCATTGCTGAGCACCTTATATAATTATCATTGCTCAAAATAATGAGTCATAATGAAGAGGTTAAATTGTATTTGGAAAGCTTTATTTTATAAAAATAGAAAAAAAACCCTACAATTTTAAAAAATATTTTCACAAAAAAAAAAGTTTAGTAAAATAAGGACCAGTACTTAAAAGCAAATTCTAGTATTAGCAGTAGTACTAAACAATTTTCCAAGGGTGCCAGGCAAGTGAATATCTAAATATATAGAAATGATCAGGGCAGACTTATATGTATGAGAATGAAAATCTGTCCAATCTCCTTGAAATAACAATGTACTAGGTATATCCACTAACTTTTGTTCAAAGAAGTTAGAAACTCATCAGATGAGAACAAGTCAGGTGGACTACAAATATAAAGGTATAAACATTCCATTTTAAGGAATGGGTAGAAAAAAATCCCTAAATGTGTATGTCATTTATAAGTTAATAAACATTAACTTGAAGAATATAAGATAGTTGTAAAATTGTAATTTTTAGTCCAATTTATGTCACTTAGAATACTGTTAAATCATACTTGAAGATTTTAGGAAGTATTTTATCTTCACATTTAACTCTAGGTTAACTTGGACAAACTTGTTAGCTTATAAAGAGTTGCAAAGCAAGGATAAAAACAGCTGTCATCATGATGAAAATTATGGGAATTAAATGAGACAGTAAAAGCAATTTGGAAAACATTTGGCATACTAGTATTTTCATTCTTCATTAATGGATCTCAGATTCTCCAAAATTAATAAACTACAAAGAAATAATTGAGAGGTAGACTCTAGGAAAATTCTCAATGAATGGCAAATTCAGAAATGACTTCTGAACACTTGGTCTACCATATTTTGCCATGTATAATACACTCTCAGTAAAATGCCCCTTTAGGCAGTGGCTGGTTCTCTGCTGAGAGAGACAATTCCGGAACGCTCCCCTGAAACACACAGATTGCACTGCTCTCCCACAACTTTGTGAAGGCTGCCACTTCCTTCTCTTGGGATCTCTTCCCTCCCTGACACATCTGAGGCCATGGCCAGCAGGGCCAGAGCTTCTGAGGCCACTTGGCCTGTCTGTGCCTGTGCGATGCTTCCTCTACCCGCTGCACTGCCAGGCCTCAGTCCATCTCACCAGCCCCACCAGCATCCTTTTCCCTGATTATAGTGCTGGAACCCCATGCGCCCAAAGGCCCAGGCAAGCCCAGGTGGAAAGGTATGGTAACCCCAGAAGGCCCACTGGACTCCCCCAATTCTGAGCCATTCTCTACCCATGTATAATGCACAATCTCATTTTTCCCTCAATAATTTGGGGGGAAAAACGTGTAGATTATACATGGCAAAATATGGTAATTTTCAAAAAGAACAAAAAGGAAAATCTTAATGCTATCTAAACACTGAAAGGGAAAAGAATTTAATGCAAGAAAAACTAAGACTGTCAAAAATTAAAATCTCTATACATCATATATGCTCTCTGTATAAGAAAGATCTTTTGAGGTCTAATTTTTGAAATAGCCTTGTTTTAACTATTGAAGACTGGTTCAGAAGCCTGGAGAACTACTGTACATACACAGTAGACTAGAAGGAGAAAATGAATAAAAGGATACATTTAACATTTCTGAAATGTTCAACAACAGGAAAAAGGAAATAGAATGGAATAAGCTAATAAACGTCTATAAATATTTACTTTTGGGTTGATTTCCATTTCTTTTGAAATGTCTACTCTAGTAAAGAAAATACAGATAGATATCAAAATAAGTAGGCTGAGGTACACATTCCATGAAAATGTTTTAAAAAGTCACATATGGGTGGTGCCTGTGGCTTAAAGAATAGGCCTCCGCCCCGTATGCCAGAGGTGGCGGGTTCAAACCCAGCCCTGGCCAATAACTGCAACAACAACAACAAAAAGTCACATATGAACCCGGCACCCCAATTATAAAGAGAAAATTATTATTTCAGGTAACCAGGTAACCTTCATGACAGTTAATTTGATCATACATCCTTAAGAGAAAAAAAGCAGCAGACAAATCCTGGTCTCGGTCTTACTATTTTTAAACCCTGTGTGTTCATATACTTCTGTATTGTTAGATAATGAAAATAAGCAATCATGTTACTGTTTCTGAGGACAAAGAAAGCAGCACAGAAACCTTGGTTTCACCCAGTTGCTTTGTTGGCAGTAACACTGGTCTTACTACTTTCTAAAAATTGTATGTATAGAAGTCTCTTTTCTACAATACACATAAGCAATTGTTTTCAGTACATGAGAACAGAGGCAAGTATAAAAATCAAAGTACCTAAGTAACAAGTCCTGAAATGTTAACTTTGTTTTTATAAATATTGTATATTCCCATTTGTATTAAAAATTCCTGGACTCAATGAAAACCCAAGAACAAAATGAGAATCTAGTTCCCAGATTGCAGTCTCTAAATACTACCCTCCATTCGGAAAAATGGCTGATTGAAAAACATGAAACACGAAAGGTTTCCCATTGTCCCAAGAGGAAACAATGTGAATTTCAGAAAGAAAAATGAATACAATCAACTGGAAGTAAAAATCAATTATCCACAAACACTAAAGAAACTAAAGGAGAAAAAAGAAAGGGAAAGGGACATGAAAGGGAAGGAAAGGAGAAATAAAAGAAATCCTCTCCCTTCTTCAGTCACTGGATTATCATGAAAAATTACAATTAAGAGGAAGATTTAGTATTTACCCCGGTTTTCTCATACAAACTATACTTCATGGTAACTAAGTACCATTAATTGTTAAAGAGAACGTTTTTGTTTAAAAAAAAAAAAAAAGTTCTAGGTAGGAAATGTGGAGGGAATTACAAATTTAGAAAGATCACCAATTTACAACTAAAGAAAAGCAGTAGGAATGATCGACAGATGAAAACTATCATATGAAAACTTGAAAGTTTTTTGTGACCACATCCACTCCCTGAAGGATCCATCATAACATTATTAAGAGGTACAAGACACCAGAGTGAACCCTAATGTAAACTAGAACTTTGGGTGGTAATGATGTGTCATTGTAGGTTCATCACTTGTAACGTATATACCACGCGAGTGGGGATGTTGATACTAAGAGGCTGTGCATATTATGGGGCAGTCATATACAGAAATTTTCTGTATTTTCTCCTCACTTTTGCTATGAACCTAAAACTGTTCTAATAAATAAAGTCTACTTTAAATAAAAAAAAAAAGGGAGAAGAAGGCAATCCATAGCTCCTGGTATGATGATCTAACAAGCATATAGCACTTTGCTGCTCAAGTATTCTTGCAGAAAAAGTTGAACTGGAAGCTACACAAGCCTTTACTACTAACTCCTAATTTACAGAAAATGCAGTAAATTCAAAACTGAAAAAAGCAAAAAAACCAAATCCATTATTTGAGATCTTGTATACAGAAACTGAACTGTTTCTTCAAGTCATGAAAAACTAAGACATTTAATAAACAAAACAAAAACAACATAAATATGATGGGAGGACCTTCTTTGAATTTCAACTAAAATAAAGCAATCATAAAAGGACACTTTGAGACAATCAAGCAAATGTGAATGTCATGTGATAGTATTAAATTTTTAGAAATCCTCTAACATGCATTTATCTAAAAATTTTCAAAATCAAAAAATTACCAATAATTCACAAGAATGAGAATCAACACACTAACACGACTACGAATAAACTCTAAAAGTCGAAAACTCACATGTTGGTACCACTGGTGGAATCGTAGGGGGTGGTACAACAGGTGGGGGAACAGGAGGCGGCATGAAACCTATGTGGAAAAAGAATCCCCCCCAATAGTACAAGAAAAATTATTTGCTTTAAATCAAAGATTTCAATAGCTACAAGTGAAATTTCACATTCTTAAAATGGTATTTTATTACTGTGATCTAATATTTGTGTATGTATTGTTTATGTTTAAAATGGCTTTTATATATGCTACTTTATCTGATTCTCTAATAAGGTAGATAAAGCAGAGAGATCCTAATCACAGGCACATCCTATTATTTACTCATTCAAGTCCCGTGGCATGTTCTATAACACTAGGAAATCAAAGATTAATACTAGTTAGATAACCTGTGTTTATGTCTGAACAGTGACTGCACAGGCAGAGTTAAACATTTCACTTCAAGCTACTTACTACTTCAAATATGTCATTTTATTTCTTTGATATATATGCTGTTTGCTCACTAGATCAAAATATTTTCATTAACCCTGTACGAGATCATGCTATGTTTTAAGCATTAAAATAAACTTCAATTTAATATTGGCTTTTTAATGGCTTTAAATATCAAATTGATTTAACTATAAATCTATTGTTTTGTATTTTTGAAATACAAAGCTACTGTTAAATTCAATTAGAAAACAGTGGCTAAAAATAATAGAAGAAGATACGTGATTTTTTCCCCAACAAATTAAAGATAGATAATGACTTTATAAAGTGTAAATGGGTTTGATTTTTACAATAATCATTTAAAATATCTTCCTAAATAAATTTTGATTTTCAAATCATAGACACAGAAAATTTTGACAAGAATAATTTTTCAATATTTAAACTATAAAAAAGATGCTGACCGTGGTAGACAATCACCTAAGGCCATGAGTTTGAAACTAGCCTGGGCAACATACCGAGAGCTCACCTCAAAACATATAAAAATATATATACATACACATATACATACAAATTCTTCTTAAGATCTGTACCAACTTCCAATCATGTACTAAATCACAATTTTAAAATTTTACATTATGACAAATAAATTACAAATCTCTCAAATGATAAATTTTTTATCTTTTTAGTATTTTTTAGTCTTGTTGACAATTTTTAGGAATTCCTCCTAATGGCTAAGAACTTAAATTACAGAAATCAAAGTAGTACACTTCTTTTCTTGCAATATGCAAATAATTCATGAATTCAAAGAAAAAATTTTAAAAATACATATTCTTTGATTTCTTGGATCTCACCATCATTTTTCTAACCTCCCATGATCTAATATTAAAAACTCTATCTCAAACCACATAAGCAATGTATTTAGTAGATAAGATGTGTGTTGTTTAATCTACAATTTTTACCTAGAAGTATAATACTAATGCAAGGAACTTTTATTTATCAGTATTTTATTAAATCAACAAAATATTCCAAATTCAGGTCACCTTAAATGGAAGCTACTGATTTTTAGGAGAAACAATCTAAAGAATTCAATGCAAACTTTCTGATGAAAAGTCGTAATTACAGAGAACTTTCAAATTAAAACTTTAACAAAAATTTTACAGTATCTTAAGGGTAATGATTTTCAATGAATTTCATTTTTCTCTGTAAGCGCTTCTCATCAATCTGCATCTTGGGAACAAATTATAAATGAAAATTCTTCTACCCCACCACAGACCTAATGGAGCAGAAACACTGGAGAATAGGGCCAGCAGTCTATGCTTTAAGAGGCCTTCCAACTGGCTCAGCGCCCACAGCTCAGTGGTTAGGGCACTGACCACATACACCAGGGCTGGCAGATTCAAACCCAGCCCAGGTCTGCTAAACAATGACGACAACGACAACAACAACAACAAAAGCCAGGTGTTGTGGGGGATGACTGTAGTCCCAGCTACTTGGGAGGCTGAGGCAAGAGAATCACTCAAGCCCAAGAGCTTGAGGTTGCTGTGAGCTGTGATGCCATGGCACTCTACCAAGGGCAGTATAGTGAGACTGTTCCCCCAACCCCCAAAAAGAAGCCCTCCAAGTGATTCAGATGTATGCTAACATCTGAGAACCACTGCTGTACAGCATTTAAACTGGAAAAATGGAAAAACTTTCATGATCTTCTAAACAGAGTTCAAGTACTAAAACTGCTTACCTGGCGGTGGTTCTGAAGGGTTAAATCGCAGAAAAGGAGGTGGAGGGATTGGACTGAATCCGGGAGGAGGAACTGGCATTGACACAGGAAACGCTGGTGGGACTAAACTAACTGTAGGCACAGCTGGGGCCACTGGAATCTTTAGTGAGTAGAAAGAAAAGTCCACTATCAGTTTTGGACTGCAATTATATCCTGGAACAACCAAAGGTAAATTACTTCTATTTCTTTTTTAGAAAGGAAGCAAATGCCATTTTGAAGTTTTTATTTCTTTTTTTTTTTTAACTTGTGAGTGAACCTACTTATGGTAAAAACAAGGCAGGATTACTCAAAAGTTTAGAGACTGTGAAATCTATCTTACATTTAAGAGATATAAGTAATGGTTACCTACTTGCATAATGAATATCATACTCAATTTTAAACTGCCATCTCCCACTAAGCTTGGTAGTACCTACTTAAGTTATCCAACCTAAATACCATTAGGAAGTATGTCAGTAAGAGCTTTATAATGGCTCAAATTTCTCATAAACCTACTTTCTAATACCACTAATTGTCTTTTATTCATCACAGGTACAAATAATCCCAAATATGTATGTGCACCACTGCTTTACCTCTCTTCTGAACTCAGCAATTCCCCCCAACTGTCTTTCTCCAAACAACTCTCTCCAGTCTTTCCCATTCCCAGATAATGGTAATTCTGTGTTTCCAATTTATCAGACAGCAAATCCTGCCTCTCTGTTTTTGCTCACAACTCTAAATCCTATGACACCAGGAAGTCCTATCGTCATACCTTGAAAAAAACACCTACTATTGATTGATCACTTCTCATTAACTCCACTGCTAGCATTCTTTTCTGAGCCACCATCAATCATCTCTCACCTGGACTTCTACGACTGTTTTTTACCAGCATCCCTTTTACCAAAATTCACTACAACCTATTCATAAAATAGTAGCCAGCACAATCATTTTAAACTATAAACCAAATCAAGTCACTCTTCCACTCAAAATCCTCGGGCTCCTCATCCCATTCAGAGTGGAAACCAAAGTCAACGACTTGCCTTTCATTGGCTTTACTCTATCTAGCCTACTTACTATTCCTGGAACACACAAGCATGACCCCAGGATGGGATCTCTGCACTCACTGTTACCTATGTCTGGAATGTTCTTCCTCAGATATCCACGTGGTGATTACCCTAAGGAGTGTTAGGTTAACTGCTAAAATTTCACATTCTCAATTAGGTCTACCTCGCCATTCTATTTAAAATTATAAGCACATACCCTAGTACTCCTGATCGTTACATTCACTACCTTTTTCTGTCTATAGAATGTCATAATCTTATTTATTTTACATTTCCTGTATCCTCTACTGAGAATGAAAGTTCCAAAAAGGTAGGGATTTTGGGGTTTTCCCCCACCCATGTTTCACAGACCCAGCATTTAAGTATTTTTTCCTAATAAACATATTTAAATGAGTAAGACCACATCTAAAAATAATTTTTTCAAAAAAAGTGACTAAACTCATGAAAACAACTTATTGTCTTGTGAGTTTAGATAAAATTTCATGCAAGTTCCCAGAAGTAATACTTTATTTACATTTATTTTAAACTTAATATGTTTAGTAGCAAAGTGATACCACGGCATCAGCAAATTTTATTAGAGAGATTTTAAAGAAAAATTCTTTTACCTAACACTACTGACAAATATGTATTCTAATTTCAACAATTTCCTGTAAGTTGTATAAAGTAAATACAGAGTAAAAACAGAAATGTAAAACACATTTTATTAAAAAAAAACAAACAAACAAAAACAACCCACCCAGCACTAACCTGCAACATAGCGACAGGTGGAGGGAAAACCTCTGCCTGGGTTGTGACCACAGTCTCCTTTTCAACTGGAGTTGGACTCTGAGTTGTCTGGACTGTCTCTTTAACAGGTTCTGAACTTTTCACAGTTTCCCACTCTAAACAAAATATTTGATATTGATTTCCTTCGGATAGGTACAACTTCAGCATTTTCTATGTATTGTATGTATAATGTATAAACAGAACTAAGTCTTAAATCTACCTTGGTACATCTTTAAGATATAAAAACAACTGTAGGTGCCACCCTAGATTTTTCCTCAGATAAATCTGATTAGGATATCAAGGAGTCCAAAAGATCATGACCCACAAGACACAAAAGACACTAAAAAAAAGTCTAAAACATCACTTAGGAAGGATACAAAATCCATGTATCTCAATGGCTATCTGATACAAGAGGAACCAATCTTAATTTTTATCACAAGTTAAAACAAAGGAAGACCAACTAGGAAGTATTAACCCAATACAGAAAAATCCTTCTGAAAATACAGCTCTGCAAAATTAGAACAAAGAAGCTCTAATGGCTCCTCCAAGGTTTCCGTATTTCATTCAGATAAACATCAAGCAGAATTACTAAGATTTACATGACTTAACCCTCTGTACACCTCTCTGCCTTCATTGCCTACTACTCCCTTTGCTCAAGCTACACTGGTCTCTTTACTTTTGAATATAGGCTTTGGATTTGCTATTCCCTCAGTACAGAATGCTCTTTCCTCAGATGACATGTCTCACCCCTTCACATATCAATCTCTCCACATAAAAAGTACAAATGAGTCCATGGCTACACTGCCCATCTCCCTTCCCTGTTTCTTCTTGTTTTAATTTAACACTGAAGTGCTATACAGTTTATCTATTTTGTGGTGTTATCTAGTATTTCTTCTTCCGCTAGAACATGGGCTGGGAAACTTTTTCTATAGTATTTCAGGTTTCACAGGCCATTGCAACTTTTCAACTGCTGTTGAAAATAAAGTCATATGAAATATGTAAATAAGTGACTATGGTTGTATTTCAATAAAACTTTCTCTACAGAACAGGCTACCAGCAGGATTTGGCCCATGGTGGGTAAAGTGTCAACCCCTATGCTTTCCTCCAGGAGACATCTATTTGTTTCACTGCTATAATTCCAGTCCCTAAAACTAGGCCTGGCACACAGTATAAACTATTTATTGAATTAATTAATGTCCTGGAGAAACAGCAATGTAGGGAAGAGATTGGAATGAT
Source organism: Loris lydekkerianus (assembly GCA_963574355.1). Classification (NCBI taxonomy): domain Eukaryota; kingdom Metazoa; phylum Chordata; class Mammalia; order Primates; family Lorisidae; genus Loris; species Loris lydekkerianus. The sequence continues at coordinate 55,450 of CAUYPK010078146.1, read as the reverse complement.
AGGAAGAAAACAACTGAAAAATGTTCAAGAACTTTGTATTGGCTTGAGAAGTAAAATATTCTGAAAATTAGCTAATTTTGTTAAACAGACCTAAGATTGGAAGAAGTATTTAGATCTTTTTCAAACGTCAATTTAAAAATTTCTTACTAGTTATACTATTAATCATTTCTCAAAATTTTTTCTTTGTTGTCAACCACCTGGTCATTTGGAATTAACTGCTAATCATTTTGTGAATTTATAATTGGAATCTTCCAAAAGAAAGGACAAATACTTTAAAAGAATAGGCTAATCATTTAGTATTCTAGAAGGCATTCTAGGAGGTGTTTCAACACTGTATGAATCTGAACCAGAGCTCTCTAAACTAAGATTTTACTCCTGTTATTGTTAACATGGGTACTATTCAAAATAAATGTGGAGATTTTCAAAGAAGCTTCCCAGATCTTCAGTTCCCATTTAAATGCAAGGAATTAGAAATACTTAGTTTTGAAAGGCCTTCATATACATAACTCTCCCTTTAAATATCAAAAAATTTTAACAGGCATACATGAAAAATGTTACATTTATAAACTTGTAATCCATACTTTTCTAAGCTATCTTTTGACACCTGTGAAGGCCCATTAAGCATACAGATCAGACACAGCAGTGTTTCTTTTTTCTCTTTTTTGGGCAATGAATCCAAGAAATAAAATACACACAGTTTTACCCTACCACTAAACTCATTTCAATCACCAACTTCCAAACATACTTTCTTAACAATAAAATGACTCAGGGTTCTTACCAGTATTTACGGTCTCCTGATCAATCATGCCTCCTTCTGCAAAACCTTCTAAGTCATCCACTTTAACTTTTTCCCATGGTATGTATGTGACTCCAAGATCCACATCCCAGAATTGTTTGTATTCTGTTTTTACACCTTTGTTTAAAGCCCAAGCAATCTACAGTAAATGAGAAGAGGAAAAAGGCTCATAGTAAAAATAAGACGAAAAGTTCAAAATTATATTTAAACTACATAAATACAAATAAAATTAGTTATAGAAAACAGATTGTGCCTATAATCCAAGTACTCTTGAGAGGTTAAGGAGGAAGAATTTGTTGAGGTCAAGAGTTTTAAGACCAGACCCGGCAAGGCACTGTCTCTAAAAACAAGTAAATAAATAAAATTATTAGCTAGGCACAGGCATGTGAACCTGTGGTCCCAGATACTAGGGAAGCTGAGGTGAGAGGATCATTTGAGTCCAGGAAGTCGAGGCTGCAGTGAGCTACAATTACACTATTGCACTCCAGCCTGGGCAACAGTCAAGACCCTGTCCCTGCAAAAACAAACAAAAAAAGGAAACAGACGGATGGATGGGCAAAGCTAGAAACCAAATTGTAACCAAGAAAATTTTTTCCATGGATCTTCTGTTTCTGTCCATATTTAAAACAAAACCTGCATTAGATAGACATAGTGCTTATTTTATTTCCATTTCTTTTTTCAACTCATTTTAAAATGACACATTTCCAGAGACAATCTAAATATGCTTTTACCCATAAAAAAAAAAAAAAGAAAAAATCAACCTACGTTAGTGATACTTAGCAAAGTTATAATTTAGACAAAATATTTTATTCCAAGGAAGAGGAGACCATTGATATTTTATAGTTTTCAAAGAGAAAATATCTGCCACTGAGAAGACATGATAAGCGTACATTAACTACCTTGAAAACAGAAGTTTTTAACCCAGTTGCAGAAACTGATAGAATGAATTATCTCAGAATAGCACAAATAAAACTGTAAATTCATCATGGAAAGTAATAGAAAAATAATTAAAATCTCACTATAAAGGCCAGGAGGATAATAAAAATGTTCTTATAGATAATCCCTTCTCAAAAGCCTCCTTTACATAAGAAAAGATGCTTTAAAAAATTAAATTATATTGGTTCGGCACCTGCAACTCAGTGGATAGGGTGCCAGCCACATACACTGGAGCTGGCGGGTTCGAACCTAGGCTGGGCCTGCCAAACGACAATAGACAACTACCACCAAAAAATAGCTGGGTGTTGTGGCGGGCGCCTGTAGTCCCAGCTACTTGGAAGGCTGAGGCAAGAGAATCACTTAAGCCCAAAGAGTTTGAGGTTGCTGTGAGCTGTAACGCCACAGCACTCTACCCAGGGTGACAGCTTGAGACTCTGTCTCAAAAATAAATAAATAATTAGATTAAATTATAATTAGGGGTTATAACTAAGAAGTGCTGGGATAAAAAAGTGAATGAAAAAAATGAAGTCATACTCATAAAATGGTGTCCTGTTCAACACAGACAGCTGTGCAAGTGTGATTTCAAGGAACCGTATAATTCAAGTTTTGGGTATTGGATTAATTTCACCTATATCTAATTCTGTAACTCAACAATACTGAACTCGTAAGTTTCTGGGAGAGATTTGTCCATAACATTAAAAAAGATGACGAATATACTGCAGGGACATTCTAATAATACATTAAAACAACAGCACACTGACACCTTCCCACAAAAAAATTAGCAACTTAAAAAAAATAGATATTAAAATTAAAATGCTTATAGCTCCTCTCCCATCCCCCACCACAAAAATCTTACCTTAATGACCTTGGACCCAATTTTATATGATCCAGAACTAAGTTTCTGAAGAGCTCGAAAGGCATCTTGTCGATGAACCATACAGACATAAGCACAGCCCCTGGGAGGAATCATCTGTTTAAAAAAAAAAAAATTTTTTTTTTTTTTTTGGAGAAAGAATGTAAGAATAGAAATTCATGCTGGCATTTTACGGTTTTAATGAAACAAAACATTGAATAAAGCTCCAATTCAATTTTGACAGATTACTGAATTCTTCTCCCTTTTCTTCCTTCAGGTGCTTATTGGTACAATTATTGTAAATAATTACTCAGTATTTTAAAAAACCCAAAATAAAAAACCTCATTAAGTTTCATACTAAGCCATGAAATATGTGAAATCTTAAATATTACATGAAATAGAAAATAAAGAACAATTAAAAACCAACAAAGCAGTGTATAACTACATATATAAAATACCACCAAATAAAAGAGAAATTATGCCAAAATATTTAAGGACAAATGATTTATTCCTAAGATTACTTCAATTTTTTCCAAATATTACATATTGAGTAATGTGAAGAAGCTTTTTGTTTTTGCAAAGTATCTTTATCCTTAACATAAAATCTATTAACATATAATAATTGATGATAAAATTAAAACTTTTCAGCTTTTTATAAAACTTCATTGTTCAAGTGCTCTGAAGAAAAGTTCTAGCATGAACAGGAAAACATTCTCAGTGGAAAGATCCAAGACTGACTTACAAAGCATTTAACTATTCTACCAACTACAAGATCAGAAACCTGTGAGTTCAGAAAAACTATACCCATTTCAGTTTCTTTTTCAGAAACTCAAGCGTTCTGCCGCTTTATTACTCAATACCTAATAAGCTTTATTTGTCATAATAAAAGCCTCTCCCTCAGCCTTCCTAACACTTCAAGCTACTGTCTCTCTAAACCAGATTTCTTAAGAGACAGCTAAATCCTGACATTGTCCTTTATTTCTTGCAATATAGCTCCAACCCCTCACCAACCCACCAAAAATATTCTCTTTAAGATCACCAATGATTTACTAAATGTCAAATCCAATGGACTTTTCTGTCCTCAAACTCCTTGCAATTAAGTGAATGGATTATGAATCTCCCAACTTCTGACATCTTCAATTTTACCACTCATCATTCAGTTTACTTCAGTTCACAAAACAGCTTAGTGCTTATTATTTGTGAATAGTATGGTCTCAAAATCATCCAATAGAGGAAGCGATAAGGCAAACAGATGCTCACAGGACCAATGGAAAACTACAAACATTATAAACGAGAAAATCCAAAATACTACTGGGATACAAGGTCTGTTTAGAACCATAATTCCTGGCTGTGCATCAGAATCACCTGTGTAGCTGTGGCACTCTGCTAAGAGTTTTAAGGATAATGAGCATGGGCATCCCTTATTTTTAAAATGTCAAAATATATTTCTGATATGCAGGTAGGCCTGGACACTAGGACTTTAAGGGCAAGGAAAAATCAGAAAAAATCTTAGGTAAGTTATATGATGACAGACTCTGAAAGATAGCTATGTCGTGATAAATCAAATTTACAAAAAAAAAGTCTATAGCACTCTTGTGTACAAAGAAAAATGTGAAATGCCTAAGTTTAAATACTTAACCAATCACCTATTTATTATCTGTATAACTCGAGCAAAATCACTTAGTTTATCAGAAAATAACAATAGCCGAATTAACTTAATCAGCTTTTTGTGAGCCTCCAACAAGACCATACAAATTAAAATACAAATGATTAAACTCAACTGAAATGAAGAAAACAGTTATTAATACAGAAAAGTCAAGTTTGGCCATTTAAGAAATATTGGAAATTAAAACTATAAATAAATTTCAGGTAAATAATGATAAAAGACGTAAGGTTCAACAGACATAAAAGTATAACAACAGAAAATAAAATCAGAAGCCTAATGAAGTAAAATTCTCTGCAAATAAATGACTATAAAACATTTCATTACTTACTTTTATTTCACTACCTGCAATTTATATAATGGGAGGAGGAGAGTCAGAAAACAAAAGATTTGTAAATATAGAAATAATTGAAATGGCTAAGTAAGGCTGTCTGCCTCTCAGGGAAATCCAATAGGCCTCAGGAAGAATAAAATACATATTCAAAGAGGGAGATTAGATGGCCCAAAAAACAGGGAAAGAACCACGATGAAGAGCAAGATTATGCTCAAATTACCAGCAAGTCCCTCTCCACACTTGCCTAAACATTACTTTGTTTTATAAGAAAGAATGCAAAAGAGAGAAAAGAAAAAATAGGCAAAAAAGGCTGGAATCCCAAGTCCAGTTGTGCCTCCATCACTATGCATGTTCTCACGTGTAGGTGACTGTAAGTCTGGGGGACTCTATTTCCTTATATACATTTTTTTAAAGGAATTAACTGATCACACACAGGGTTTCTGCTAACTCAAGACATCTGATGTTTTTAGGAATCAAGTGCTACAATCTTATAAAACCTTTCAGAATATTCTGTTACAGTTCCAATTTAAAGGAAAAAGTAAGGAGAGAAACAACACAAAAATAAACATAGAAACAATCAAAATAAAACAATCTTTGTATAGGCAGATACTACTGGGCTACTTAAGAACAAAAGTGATTATTTTTGTATGAGTGAAATTCCCTTTTTAAAACTTTAGATTATTTAGAAGAAAAACTTACATTAATGGACTCAATCTGCCCAAACTCTTCAAACAGATTGGTTAAATCCTGCTGTGTTGCCTTCTTGTCCACCTGACCAACCCAGAGAGTAGTGCTACACACTGCCAAGACATAAGAGACAGACGACCTAAATCACAGACATGGCTATTTCTTTCAAAAATAGCTGAGCAGAAAGCTATAATACCAGCAACAGATTAAATTTAAGATAGTATTTTAAGACTACTTTTTAATGGGCATTTGTATCTGTTATGTTTAAAATCAACTAAAATCCTAGGTATTCACATCTCTGCCAAGTAAAGCACTGGCATGTCACCTGCTTTCAAACGTGGCTGCACACTTGGACCATCTGTGGATGCCAGGGTCTCAGTCTTAGAGATGATGAGCAGTATGTATCATAAAAGACTAGAAACTAGGGGCTACAAAACTCCCTCGGTAATTCTAACAGTTTCAAAACCACTTCTCACTGCAATCTTATCTGTGCACTTTTTAAGGTGTCTTTCTGTGCTGTAATGATTAAGTGAGCAATAGCATTATGTCTAAAAAAAATATGATGCATACCTTAATTTAAAAATACCTCATTACTTGGCCAGGCACAGTGGCGCACGCCTGTAATCCTAGCACTCTGGGAAGCCAAGGTGGGTGGAATGGCCTGAGCTCAGGAGTTTAAGACCAGCCTGAGCAAGAGTGAGCCCCTATAATCTAAAAATAGCTGGGCATTGTGGTGGGCACCTGTACTCCCAGCTACATGGGAGGCTGAGGCAGGAGGATCCCATAAGTCCAGGAGTCTGAGGTTGCTGTGAGCTATGACACCAGGGCACTCTATCAAGGGTGACAAAGTTGAGACTGTGTCTCAAAAAAAAACTTCATTACTAATAAACGCTAACAAAGTGAGTACACACTATTGGAAACATGGCACCAATAGACTTACTCAATGCAGGGTGGCCGCAAAACTTTAATTTGCGTTTAAAAAAAAAAAAAAAAGGCAGTATCTGTGGAATGTAATAAAGGAAAGTCAATAAAATGACTTTCCTAAATGCCTAGGTTTGCTTGTGTGCTTTTGGAATTTTCTTTTTTAACTCATGAAAATAGTTTTCTTTTTTAATTCATGTATGTTTTACTCATGAAAATATGACAAAAAATCAAGTCCATGGTCAATAACAACCTAACAACATGACAAGTTAGGTGAAGAACTAAATGAAAGTGATTCTACATAAAAGCCCTACCCTAATATATTGGTGACTAAACTGGAGATTCTGAATGTCCTAATAATAATCATGTGAGAAGGCACAGCAGAAATTCTGCGATCAGATGTTTAACATTATTTACTGGCTAGCACTAAAATGTTTAGATTTAGTAGTCTCACACTTGAAGGCACAAACAAATTTCCAGAGCCAGAAACTATCAATTTCATTAAATTAACACTGGCTCTCAAAACCAGGTAGGGTTCAAGCAGGACAGGCAAAATCCACGCAAATTGCCAAAACTTAGAAGAGGGCTGTCTGGTGCCTTCCTTTCATCATAGACCTGGGTTATAGACACTTTAACACTATAGATTACAACAATTATTTAGTTGAGGCTGTAGTGAGCTACAGAGCTATCTCTCTGGCAGAAATAATTTATTTGGAGACCTTCAGAAATTAGATAATGTGATCAATGTTTAGGTCCAGGGAAGGAATAACAATTTGTTCTGTTTTATGTCTTTGTCCATCTGTAACCTGAGTTCACCTTAGAAGTCATAACCCACTAAGATTCCCCTAGGCAGAATTTGACCCTAATAACAATTTACTTTGCTGTACTTAACATTCCTACCAAGTGAGCCCTCCTCCAGCCTACTCTTAAAACAAACCTCACCATTACCAAATTTGTTCTAATCATCCATAATAGATTAACTTGTAAAGGTGAAAAAGAGTTTGTAAAATAGGAATTTCTCCCACTAATTTATAATTTGCTTTAAAAATTATACCAAAGTATATGCTCTATGCATTAATTTCTCCTAAAAACCTGATAGTCACCATTGGTTAGGGTACAATGGCTAGACATCACTGTGTCCACGTTACAGGTCCGTCTGCTTTATATGTACCAATAGTCAAGCTACACTTCCTTTTTCTTTTAAGACAAGAATCTTACCCTATGATCCAGGCAGAAGTGAAGTGTGTCATGGTAGTTCACTACAACCTCAAACTCCAGGGCTTCAGCGATCCTCCTGGCTCTTCCTCCCCAGAAGCTAAGACTATATGGTGTGTGCCACCATGCCCCACTCATTTTTTAGTTTGTTTAGTAGAGATGGAGTCTCACTATGTTACATAGGTTGGTCTTGAACTCCTGGCCTCAACTGATCTTCCCTCCTCAGCCTCAAAAAGTAGGATTACAGGCATGAGCCACCAGGCCCAGCCAAGACATATTTTCCAACTTGCATTAAAAGAAGAAAAATAAAATCAACTCTGAATGACCTTATCTGAGTAGAATCTACTCTTTCTTTTCTTTCTCAGTACTTTATAAAAATTAAGGACCAAAAAATAAATAAAAAAGTCTCGGCGCCTGTTGCTCTGTAGTTAGGGCACCAGCCACACACACTGGGGTTGGCAGGTTCAAACCTGGCCCACACCTGCTAAACGACGACAACTATAACAAAAAAATAACTGGGTATTGTGGCAAGTGACTGTAGTCCCAGCTATTTGCTAGGTTGACGCAAGAGAACCACTTTATACCAAGAGTTTGAGGTTGTTGTGAGCTGTGTCACCACGGCACTCTACCAAGGGGCAACATAATAAAACTCTTGCCTCAAAAAAGTAAGGACAAAATCACTCATTTATCAAACTACCTTCCAACTTCTTCATCTGAAAATAAGACTTGGCTGAAAGCCTCTGTTACAGATAATTATGTTTAAACCTAAACTTTGTAAGAACACGTTACTTACCACTTAATGTCTTAGATCTAATTGGAGGTAATCCTTTTTTCTGTCGTTCTTTCTCCCGTTCTCTTGCTCTCCTTTCACTCGAGTATGAGCGTGATGATTTCCTCTTTCTTTCCCTGGAGCGGGAGCGCGATCGCTTTCTGTGTTTGCGCTTTCGAGAACCTGACCGTGACCTAGATCTTCGTTTTCTTGGAGATCTACAAAAAAAGTTTTAGTTTTATTCTAACATCAATGTTACCTTTGTATCAACTTCATCACTTCTAAGTGAGGAGGGAGAAAAACCAAAAAAGATTGCCTTATCTTCAGCTACCTCTTAAGATTGTACCTCTTATAGTATAATCAAGTATCAAAAGGCCTTTTACTGAAATTTCTGTACTGCTTAGATCTACAAAAGTATTTGTTTACAGTGATTCTGAGTCTGGGTGACTATTCACAAGAAGAAGGGGAGAATGAGATAAAAGGACTTCATTTTCTATTTTAAGTGACAAAGATGTTATATTTTTCCAGAGCTTCAGGCTACTACATAATTCTGGTTAGTAGTTTTCAAGTTCTATAATTTTACAGTGTACAAACTTTACAATAGAAGGGAATACTGAAAGGTTTTCTTTTTTTTTTCCATCAAACATATGCCACTGACCTCTCCTCAAAATGCTTAATAAGGTTACTAAGACAAAATAACGAAGCTTTCAGTATTATAATAGTTTCAGTACAATAATTCATTGACACACAGATAGGTTCAGAGTAAGTTGAAAGGAAAGATTCTCATTTGCAGAGCTAAGTATAAAGAACTTCGTTAACAAGAAGGCTTGGTGCCCACAGCACAGTGGAGTGCAAGCCACATGCCTTGAAGGTGGCGGGTTCAAACCCAGCCCGCGCCAGCTAAAACAACAATAAAAAAAAAATAGCCAGGCATTGTGGTGGGCGCCTATAGTCCCAGCTACTTGGGAGGCTGAGGCAAAAGAATGGCTTATGTCCAAGAGTTTGAGGTTGCTGTGAGCTGTGATGCCAAGGCACTCTACCCAGGGCAATAGCTTGAGACTCTGTCTCAAAACAACAACAACAACAACAAAAAAAAAAAAAAAAACAAGAATAAGAAATGACTGAAAACATCATCAAGGATAATGCCTTTCTTCCAGCATTCACTAATCAGATTTCCAGGTGCATTCATGTGTAAAAAATAAGGTATAAAAATGTTAAAGACTGATGACTTTAAGTTTGCAAAGAAAACCATTTTTAAGGCATGTTTTGTAAGGGTGTGGCATTATAGCTAATGTTTATAAAAATAACTTTTTTTGTTTTGTTTTTATGATCATTATTAAGAAATGAAATGGAGGGGCAGGTACCTGTGGCTCAGTAAGTAGGGCACCAGCCCCATATACTGAGGGTGGCAGGCTCAAACCCAGCCCAGGACAAACTACAACAAAAAATAGCTAGGTGTTGTGGCAGGCGCCTGTAGTCCCAGCTACTCGGGAGGCTAAGGCAAGAGAATCGCCTAAGCCTAAGAGCTGGAGGTTGCCATGAGCTGTGATGCCACAGCACTGCACTGAGGGCGACAGAGTAAGACTCTGTCTCTTAAAAAAAAAGAAGAAAAAAGAAATGAAATGGAATCCGTTTTAACTGTTGTTAAACTGATTTAACTGTTGTTCAGAGGCAATAATGTACTAAACCTGGCAGCATCATAAAATTGTCTAAAATCATATTCTCATAGGTGCCAGTCTCATGTTAACTATTCAAATAAATGGCTACAGATAACAATTAAAAACAGAATACAAGTTATCTTCTGTTTTTGAAACTCTGCATTAGTTTTTTTCTCAGAGACTGTAAAAAAAGATTTTTAAAAAAAATTATTTCCTTTAAACTTGATGCAATGAAATAAAGCCAATATTTCAGATGTTCACACATAGCTATTGTTAAATATTATTGTAGAACCTTGAACGAGATCGTGAATGGGTTCTTGATCTTGAGCGAACGGCCACTTTCTTCGCTTCCTGCTCACAGACCTCCTCTTCTGCTCCTTCTTGCCCTTCATCTATATCCATATCCTTCAAAGTCAAAAGAATGGAAAACAAACCAAAAGGCTGGATGAGATTCATTTATATGTTGACAATTCCGCCTTTAAAAACAGGCATTTAATTACAATAGCAGTGTTAATGGCCTAGTTTAAGTAAAAATAGTAGTGTTAAATTAAATAGTATAGTTAAGTTAAAATAGTATAGGGAAAAATACATTCAGGACATTGCCATTATTTAATATTTTACGATCTAACTAATTTTAAATTATTTTTATGACCCATAAAAAAGCATTTACTTTTTACCTGTTGTTGAATATCTATGGTATCATCCAAATTAACTTCAGGTTCAAGAAAATGCTGTTGACTGCTCCCTTGCGATGGTGAAGCTGAATGCTCTGACCCAAATGTTCCTTCTTGACTATCCTGAGGAGTGGCCTATTGACAACATCACAAGCACACAACATGGGGAGATAAGTTTATTATTAATGAAAATTTAAACACAGCAAGCATCACAATTACACACTTAAAAAAGAACCCAGTACATAAAGAAACTCCATGTTAAACTACTTACAATCAAATCTGAAGTTGTATTTTCATACTTATCAAACTTTTACCTAAAAGCAGGAAACAGCTCCATAAAAGGTGGAGATTATAATATTATGATAGTATGATAAAGTAGGTCTTTAAGGAAATTTTTAATTGTGGAAAATATAAGCTATAGAGGATTAATAAACAGATATCATGAATGACATCTAAAGGTACTAAGTTAAAAGAATTTATAATTTCATTGACAATCAGCACTAATGAAGATGCTACCAAAGTCCAACTAAGTATTCTATATCAAAAAAATTATAGTCACATATTACACGTGTAAAGGCAAAACAAGTTCAAATGTCAATATTGAAATGATTGATCTAGTCATTCTCAACTTGGGCCTTTCTCAATTTCCTTCAAGAAGAATTCACAAAATAACAGAAAATAATTTAAGATATGTAAAACATTTCAAAAATCCAAATAAAATTTAGGCAATGAAGCCTAATTATAGTGACATTTAAAATTTAAACAGCCCCTCCCAAAACAGTCATAGTAACTTGATATAATTACAATGCTTACTTGATACTAACCAGTTTAGCAAACCTGATTAGCAACTTTATATACAACTGACCCTCAGTATACGTGGGGTACTGCTTCCAGGACACCAGCAAGGACACCAAAAATCCAGAGGCCCAAGTATCTGACATAAATGGCGTGGTATGTGCATATAATCTATGCACATCCTCCCATACACCATATCAGTGGTCCCTAAATATTTCTGGCACCAGGGACAGGTATCATGGAAGACAGTTTTTCCACAAACAGTGCTGGAGAATGATTCAAACACATCACTTCTCCACTTCAGATCAGGCATTTGATTCTTGAGAGCAGCAACCTAGATCCCTCACATGCACAGTTAACAGTAGAATTCGCACTCCTATGAGAATCTAATGCTGCCCCTCATCTGACAGAGGCAAGGCTCAGGGTGTGATGGGAGCAATGGGGAGCAGCTGTAAAAGCAGATAAAGCTTGCTCACCACTGCTCACTTCTTGATGTGGGACTCAGTTTCTAATAGGCCACAGACAAGTACCATCCACAGACTGGGAGTTGGGGAATCACACATCTATACTTTAGATAGAAATGAAGTGGTGGGTAAAAGCTAAACAGATAAGAAAATACTCATCTGTTAAGACCAAAGAAAAAAATAAACTACTCCACACAAACACCATTTATAGACTATAGACAGCAATGACTCTAACGACCACAAGATGGGGTTAAAAACCTTTTGTGGCTGCTGCTGTTCCAAGAGCTGCTGTCTGAGGTGTTCAAGGTTTTGCTGTTGTAGCTGTTCTGCTATCTGATGAAAAATAGAATTGTTCACAGACTCTGAAACATGAGAACTGAAAGGAAAAACAGGTGGAAATATATTTTAAAATTTATTAAAGATAGGAAAATAAATTTTAGTACTCAAAGCAAACAAAAATTACCAATTTAATAAAACATACTCTACTACAATGTTTGGTTTTGAAATTATAATGCCAAAAGTCAACTATTCAGAACATTAATACATTATTCTTTAACAGTATTTCAATAGATGGGTAACATGTTAGAGATGCTCTGTTAAAGAGCTAATATTTCTATCTCATAGTATTAAGTAAATATAAATTTGTGCTTTTCATTAGTGCATTTTAAGAATATCTCAATAAAACACATAAAAAGTTTAAAGTATTTAAAAACATTGCCACTTTAACTCCTTCCCCAACTGCACAGTGAGAAAAACGATCCATCACTCTACAATTGTAATTGAGCATAAACTTTATAAAATTAATATGCTTCCTTTAGAAAAGCATATACATTATTAGGTATATTTAAACAGAAATAGACAGTATTTAGATTAAGAGGACATAATTTAACTATACTCTGGGAAATTCACCCCTGGAATTCTGGGTGCCACAAGGTCAAACATGAATAAAAGAGGACATCCCAAAATGGGCAAGCGGGATGGGAAGACGTCTTGAAACAGTTGGAAAAAAGTGCACCTCATCTGGGGCAAATAAACCTAGGGGGAAGAGTGACACCTATCTTCATACACTGAAAAGCTATGTCTCAAAAGATAATGGAATAAATTTGTTTCCTGGCTTCAGAAAGCAAAACTTGGATCAATGTGTAGAAAATAAAGAAAATAGAATTTAATTCAACAAAAGAACACAGAGTATTATTTACCTTCCCATCACAGAAGGTGTTAAAACAGATAAATAACCCTATTGGGTCTGTTAAAAGAGATTCTTACATTGTTTAGGAAACTGACCTGCGTGATCTCATATGCTTTTTCCAACTTTTAATTTTGTCAGAGAGAATCATCTTACAAAATGATATACTTGTATTTAACATATCCTATAATTGTTTTTATGTATTACCCCCCCCCCCCAATACAAAGTTAACCACTGTTTGAAACAAAAGCACAAGGGACTTCCATCATTCATCCTCCCTCTTCCATTCTCCCGTCTTCCGGATCTCTCACCCCTCAATATCCTCCTCCTCCTGGTCCTTCCACATAACCTTCACAGAACCTAAAGCTCTACAGTAGGGGTCCTCAAACTTTTTAAACAGGGGGCCAGTTCACTGTCCCTCAGACTGTTGGAGGGCCAGACTATAGTTTAAAAAGAAAAGAAAAAACTATGAACAAATTCCTATGCACACTGCACTTATCTTACTTTGAAGTAAAAAAACAAAACGGGAACAAATACAATCACACCACCTGATGTGGCCCATGGCCCATGGTTTGAGGACCCCTGCTTCTACAGAATTATTTAGGGGGGAAAAATCACTATTTAAATAAAAACATACAATCTATTTCTTTAAAAACAAAATCTCTTAACTCCGATCCTTACTTCTGGTTAGGATGCATGTCCCCAGAATTCGTAAACTTCCTAGAAGTGGACTTTATCACTAGAAGTAAGTTTCATTCCCAAAACCAAAAATATGCTTACAATTGAATTAAATAAGTTAAAAGTCTAATAGAGATCCAGATTCGCCATTATTTATCAATTTTCCTATAGGGAACTTTATATAACCCAACTGTTTACAAAGATCTGAGAAGAGTACAAATAATACAGGGAGGCAACAAGACAGCTCTACCACCTTGCTCTCTCTCATGTTAGAGTGCAACAGTTTGAATAACCCCAACTTATCCAAAGTAGTTCAATGGCAATATTTTTCCCAACATTTACAGAAACCACCCCCCAAAACCCACTATGGTTATAAAGAAAAACATAATTCTTACAGTTGAGAAGCTGGAATTTCCTTTTTAGGTTCTTCACTATGCTCAGAATCTTCCCCAAAATCAAACCTATCCATCAACTTCTGGGGTAAGGGTAAAGAGAGAGACAAATCAGAAAGTACTGCACACAAATCTAAGTTACAAATGTTACTTTAAATGTCAGTAATATCACATTAATTTGTCCCCTAACATTAATATATAAATGTTTTATATTATATTATTATAGAGTAAAAAATTTTATTTGAATGAAGATAAACATTAATACTCTTGTTTTACAGAAATAAGACTAAGGATTAAAATAATTATTTTCCCCATGGGTAATACAATTTGATAAAACATATAAAATCATAATCAATGGATCTATTTCTAGTATGTTTCTCATTTTGGAATAACTCCATTACACTTCTGAATTTAAAGGGTTTTTTTTGTTTGTTTTGTTTTTGTCTATTTAAAGGCTTTTTATGTGATTTAGCTATTTATAGAGTTTAGACTAAATCAGACATGGAATCTGCTGGCCAAAGGAAAAAATCAAAGAAAGAACGTAATAAATCAATGCTTATTTTCCTATAAAAATAATAGAAATGTAAAAATATAGTTATCACTGCCAGTACTAATATTCCCATAATTAACAAGCATACTTAGGATATCATGTAATAAATTACACATGAAAGATTTTAAAACATTATCTTTTATATTTAGATCTCACATGATAGCATACTGACAAGCTGAGGTGAAGCTTTCCTTTGAACTTTTACGTATCGAACAATTTTAACTTTTACCAAGATAAAATTACAGAACACAGAACATCACAAAAAATAAAACTATGGTATCCGTGAAAAAAATTAGACAAGTTCAGAAAATAATCACTTGCCTCAATGGAGACAAGATTTTACTGACCAGTTATCTTCAGGTAAAAGAATCTTAAATGTTTCAAGAGGCATTTTTAAATTATTTGATTTCCTCCAGAAGTCGGAACATTTTATAAAATTTACAATGTTTTCCATAGTACAATGGATATTAAAGTGATCTATGATAAAATGTATTTATACAATGAGAATACACATGAAAGTACGTGACATTTAATAATCCAAATAGAACAAATTTAATGTTTAATTTCTACCTTGTTAAAAGAGACTCCTTGGTCTAAGGGAGTCAGAGTGTTGGCTGCTGCAGCTGCAGCTGTGAGCTGTGCTGTAAGAGCCTGCAACTGAACCACAAGGCCAGCATCCAGGGCCTGCAGAATGGAAGGCTGGGGCTTCTGCTGTTGTATCTGCAAAGTTTGTATTAACTGCTGAAGCTGGAAAAGAAAAAAATTATTACAAACAGTTGGAGTGCCCATGTAAACGTTTAGTCAATAAAATTAATCATTCTACACATTTTCGGTGATCAAAAAAAAAAAACAAAAACACAACATGCTAACTTAAAATGAAAGTTCATTTTATTTTTAAGCTTTTTTGTGAACCATATATAACACAGTCCTTAATAAGTCTGTCTTACTTTTGGAAAATCAGCAAACGTTAAACAAAATAAAATTAACATATGACAAAGCAGATAAAGAATCAATTTTTCTCACTAAACTTCTTGTCTCTATTCAATTAACTCCATAATGAAACAGCACTGAAAACAGGAGCATCTTTTGCTATCAAATTTACCATCTCAGGGGACATTTCCTCAAACGTGAAGAACAATTAAAAAATTTGTTCCTTAGAGTGTGATACTAAGGAATTGAGATACACATGATGAATTGTGTCATCTAGAGATGAAAACAACCTCGGTTCCCACTATGCATCCACCCCTTAAAAAAAAAAAAAAAAGATAAAAGCAGTGAGATCTTTCAAAGATTCCAAAAACCCTACCTACATTCCAGATGTAATTAATAATCAAGTCCTAATTCTAAATTAAATCCCAAAATTAACAGTTTAAAAGAAAAAATTAGGAAGAGCAAAGCTGTTGGTTGATAACCAAAAGGTCTGTTTAGTTTGACTTCCAGCAGAAGGCACAAACACCATGAAAGATGATTGTAAATAAAATAGAGTAATTAACTATCAACTGGTTTCTATAAAACTACCCATATGACAGAAAAGAAAATATAAAAATATATGATGGATAAGTTACTGCACTCAGGAAATTCCAGAACAACTAAGATTAACAAACAACTACAAGACAACATGAATCGTCTAAATCACTACGAAAAAGCGAGGAGGGAAGGAGGAAGGGGGGGACAAAGAGGGAGAGAAGGAAATACCCCATTTCTTCTTTAAATATTTTAACTGCTCCTTGTGATACTTCCATTCAGTTTCCCCACTGTCTCAAAAATGTACAGACTACATTTAATTTAAGACTTTTTAGGTTTAGAATGGTCTCATGTTTTCAGAGTACTCAACCTTACTATTGTTTTTCAGTCATTACTTCCCTTCCAAAATCATTTTTACCAAAAAAAAAAAAAAAAAAGACATTCCCTATCTCTAGACTTCTCTCTTCTCCAATTCATGTAAAGTACGGTTCAGATCATGACTTCAACATAAAAATCCCTGGCAATTTTCCATTACTCAGTAAATGAATCCTTTATTTTTCAACCCAACATTTATGGCATTCACAACCCAGGTTTCATTTAAGTCTCATTCCAACTTTGTTATTAACAACTTACATAGATTATCTTTTCCTCCAAATAATTCTAAAAATTCTTTTGTTTATCCAACAGTTAGGCTTCTGTATTATTATTCATTCATTCCACAAAAATATATGTTGACTATATAATACCTACTGAAACCTACAAACTAGAAATATAGCAGTAAACAGACAAAAATCCTTGCCCTAGTACAGCATATATTCTAACAGGAAGAAAAAAAAAATAAGTAAATTATATTACATAATAGAAGATAGGTAACAAGTGCTAAGGAATGAAAACAAGGTAGATGAGAAAGAAAGGAAGTATAGAGAATATACCGTATGGAGTATATTCAATAGAGTATACAATTTTAAACAACAGTCACCGAAGACCCTACTAAGGTGTTAAACAAAAACTTACAGGGTGTTGAAATCATGGGAATATGATAGTGGGTGTTCTTTTTTTACAATGTCATCAATTCTATTCTTTGTCTTCATTCATACTTTTTGTTTTACATATACATGTGTTTATTATTAGGTTTCCACTTTTTGTCTTACAAAATTAAAAAGGCTTAAAATTTTTTTAAGCTTTTAACAATGTTTAAGATAAGGACTAAAAACAAAAACCTCGTAAAGAATGAACAAAGATAAATACATTCAGAAAGAAATCAGATGATTGCTGCATTGAAATATTAAGCAATAATAATAATAATGCAAAGAAAGTGACATTCATATAGTGGGTTTTTAATATAGAAAACATCAAGTGCAAAGATTTGGGGGCAAGATTATACATAGTATATGAAAGGAACAGCAGAAAAACCAATGTGGCTTGGATGTAATAAGCCACAGGAGGAAAGAGTTGGGGAAATGAAACAAACAATAATATAAACAGGGCAGGGTGTACGGGGGACAACATGAGTATACAAAATACTTATCATTAGTTTGGGGTTCTCAACCTTCCTAATGCCGCGATCCTGTGGGTCGTGACCCACGGGTTGAGAACCGCTGGTTCAGAGAAAGGTACAGATCAGCTAGTCTATATAGTTCACCTTAGCATGTCTTTCTTACCTATCCTTGAAAAGACAAATTATCACCAACAGAATTTTCCCTGAACCAATTATTCAAGCTAAAGCATTATCTCTCTACTTCTGAATTTTCAAAGCCTTTTTATTGCTCCCATAATTCTTTTTTATTTCTCTTTATTTTTAGAGACAGGGTCTTGCGCTGTTGCCCAGACTGGAGTACAGTAGGGTTTGATCCTAGCTCACTACAGCCTTGAACTGGATTCAAGCGATCTTCCCAGCTCAGCCTCACAGGACTACAGGCACATGTGCTCACCATGCCCAGCTGGTTTTTAAATTTATTATAGAGAGGGAGACTTACTATATTGCCCAGGCCAGTCTCAAACTCATGGCCTCAAGCAATCCTCCTGCCCCAGCCTCCCAGCATGCTGGGATAGATAACAAAGCATTAGTCAACCACTCTAGTACGCCCATGAGTCTTTTAAATTTTTAATTCAGATTACATTTATGCACTCCAGCAAACATTGCCTATTAAACACTAGGCAGTGGTTCTCAACCTTCCTAATGCTGCAATGTATTTTCACTGTTAAAAAGGGGTTGCAACCCACAGGTTGAGAACCGCTGTGCTAAGTTTTTAATTTTAAACTCTAGGGGCTATTTTTTCTTTATATTGTATACCCCAGCAAAAAGTATAGGGCCTCAAACATTGTAGGTTACAGTAATGTTTGCTGAAGGCTGAAGGAAAAAAAATACCAATGAAGTGACACAATACCACTGGACTACCACAAAACAAACTCTAAAACAGTTTAATTTGATTTGAATAATGAAAGGACAGTGAGATGTAGGATGAGTAGAAAAGCATATGATAAAAGTAAAAGGGGCTCGGTACCTGTAGCTCAGCAGCTAGGACGCCAGCCACATACACTAGAGCTGGTGAGTTTGAACCTAGCCCAGGCCTGCCAAACAACAATGACAACTGCAAAAAAATAGCTGTGAGTACTGCACTGCTTACAACAAGAATTGCTTAAACCCAAGAGTTTGAGGTTGCTGTGAGCTGTGATGCCACAGCACTCTACCGAGGGTGACATAATAAGACTTTGTCTCAAAATAAATAAATAAATAAAAGTAAAAGGGAGAGCAACATGAACAAAGAAAAAAATCTATGAATCTCTGTGATACAATTTAAAAAACTGGTAAAAAAAAAAAAAAAATAACAGGTTATAGTGAGAAGAGAACTTTAAAGCCCATAAAGTTGGATTTTATTTTATTTACAACACGCAATTACTTCATGCTTCTCAGCATGTAAGACATATAAGACTATTTTTAAAGATTATCTTACAAAGAAATAAAATGATGAATCAGAAAGGAAAAAGAAGCAGAGACCAAATGTCATTTATAAGATTATATCAATGTCCAAAAGTAAAGGATAATGAGGGTAGTAACAGAAAAAAATAAAGACAGCAAGAATTCTAGTAAACGTCAATGTAAGAAGAGCAAAAATGTAGCACACGATCAGATGTGCACGCCAAAGCTGAAGTTTTAAAAAATTATGTCCAATTACAAAAATTAACAAAACGATGGGTTTTAATCATAAATACCTTTATTAAAGCTTATTTAGAAAAGTTAGAATAAGAGGATGAAAATACTAAGGAAAGAATTTGAAACTTAAAACAAAATGATCTCCCAAAACACACCAAACCCTGGAAGTTTTTGATTAAATTCATCCCAAACTTCCAAGGTATGCAAACTACTTAAGTTGTACCATACAGAATATAAAACAGGTAACATTTCTGAACTCATCTCACAAAGCCAGAAGACCAGAAAAAACCCTAATTTAAAAACTGAGAATAAAATTGGAAACTCATCATACTTCATAGGCGTGCAAAATAGTGGCAAAAGAAAACTAATTGCAAAAGAGTTTACATTTCTGTCAAGCATGGTGGCTCACACCTATAATCCTAACAGTCTGGGAGGCCACTCTGGGAGGATCCCTGGAGCTCAGGAGTTGGAGACCACCCTGAGCAAGAGCAAGACCCTGTCTCTACTAAAAAAGAGAAAACTTAGCTGGGCCTTGTGGCAGGTGCCTATCGTCCAGCTTGGAGGTTGCTGTGAACTAGGCAAGGCTAATGCCATGGCACTCTCGCCTGGGGTAATGGAATGAGACTCTATCTCAACAAAATTAATTTGGAAACAAAACATTATAGAATATTTAATTGTGCTGCTTCAGAAAATTGTGATTGCATTTATGTGTGTACAGAATTACAATGATAATCATTATGAGAAAGTCTAGTAATCTAATTCACTAATTCACTACATTCCCTGATTAAGTAAGAAAAACAATACTATCATCTCCACTGATAAAACTTTAAATCAAACTCCAATAAAGACACTATCATCTTGAAAAAAAAAAATGCCCCTAATAAAGAACATGTATCTCAAAACAAAACCAACTTGATACAGCAAAACAAAAGAGACATTTCTATTTGAATCTGAAAAAAGGTAAGAATTTGTGCTATTACTACTTCTGTTAAAAACTCTCCTAGAACTTAGAGCTAGAGCAATAAAATAAAAAAAAAACTATATTGCCAAGTATGTATTTATTTATTTATTTATTTATTTTTGAGACAGAGTCTCACTCTATCACCCTCAATAGAGTGCCATAGCATCACAGCTCACAGCAACCTCCAATTCCTGGGCTTAGGCAATTCTCTTGCCTCAGCCTCCCGAGTAGCTGGAACTACAGGTGCCTGCCACAACACCTGGAGTTTTTTTGTTGTTGCAGTTTGGCCAGGGCAGGGTTTGAACCTGCCACCCTCGGTATATGGGACCAGCGCCCCACCCACTGAGCCAAAGGCACTGCCTTTTTTTTTTTTTTGAGACAGTCTCACTACGTCGCCCTCAGTAGAGTGCCATGGCGTCACAGCTCACAGCAACCTCAAACTCTTGGGCTTAAGCGATTGTATTGCCTCAGCCTCCCAAGTATGTGAGATGACAGGCGCCCACCATGACGCTCAGCCATTTTTTTGTTGCAGTTTTTTAGTTGGCCTGGGCCAGGCTCGAACCCGACACCCTCGGTGTATGTGGCCAGCACTATAACCACTGTGCTACAGACGCCTAGCCCGTTGTAAGTACTTAAATTGAGGATAAAGAATTACCATTGGTTGCAAATAGTATAATTTAACAGAAAAATGAATGAAAATCAACTGAAAATTTAGAGCAATTAGGTAGGCACTGGCTATAAAAATAAAATCTGTTGAAATGCATTCATAAAAAAAAAATGTAAAAAAATTATATTTAAAAAGGAACAAAGCCTAACTAAGAAACATAAAAAGGTATGAATAGGTTCAGTGCCTGTAGCCCGGTGGTTAGGGTGCCGGCCACATGAACCAGGGCTGGTGGGTTCAAACCTGGCCCAGGCCTGCTAAACAACAACAACAACAAAAAAAAAAACAGCCAGGTGTTGTGGCAGGCGCCTGTAGTCCCAGATACTTGGAGGCTAAGGCAAGGGAATAATTTAAGCCCAAGAGTTTGAGGTTGCTATGAGCTGTGTCGCCACGGCACTCTACCCAGGGCGACACAGTGAAATTCTGTCTCAAAAAAAAAAAAAAAAAAAAAAAAAAGAGAAAGAAAGAATAGAAAAAAAGATATGAATAAAAGTGTATATAAGGGCAACGGAATAACCTGACATTGTGAACACCTTCACCTTTCCCATTCCTCACACAGATTCCCCTATACTCAGTATGTTCCAGCCCCAGAAGCCTTCTTTCCATTCCTACAACACACTGCACTACTTACCCCCTCAGGACTATACTTAAAATTCTCTCTGCTTCCTAATCTGCCCTGCCATGACTAGTTCCATTTCAAGTCTCAATTCAAATGTCACTTCCTCAAAGTTACCTTCTTTTGAATGCCCTAATTCTGACCCCTCCCCCCAAAACCAGTCACTCTACAGCAGTGGTTCTCAACCTTCCTAATGCCACAACCCTTTAATATAGTTCCTGTGGGCCGCGTACCACAGGTTGAGAACAGCTGCTCTATAGATTTGTCCTTTCTAAAAGTCATATATTACTATCTAAAATAATTCTTTCATATATTTTTATTGTCTATGTCCCCTAAAATAGGAAGAAGTCATCTTCAAGATAGGAGACCATTCTGTCTTATTACTGGTGTGCAATACCACATAAATGAATGTTTGGCACAAATTATGTGCTAACTCAATATTTTGGTATAGAATACATTTTTATATAATCTTTACTGACATTAAGTGTTCACAATGCATCACTAAGTGACAAAACAAGTTACAGAGTAGTTCTATATATGATCCCATTTTTATAAAGCAAATTGCTCACCTGCTGGCCTTGAGGACTTTGTAAGATCTGAGCCACTGCTGCAAGCGTATCTGTATTTGTTATCTGAGATACCCATGGATCAGGTAAGCCTTGGACCACATTGGCTGGAGTAACAGGTGTCACTGGAGTTCCTTTTAAAAAGGACATCACAACCACCAAATAAATATTTAAGTAAATAAGACTTTAAAAGGTGGAGAGATTTGTTCTTTTACTTTTATAAAATATACAAATTTATATAAAGTTTTTATCCTACTGTCTTCCATTTTGAAAACAACTAAAATCTTTTATCGAATTAGGTAGCTTAAAACAAAACAAACAAACCCAAAGGATCGGTCTGTACTTGTCCTCAATTAACTAAACTACCACAGTAGTCCCCCCTCCCTTATCCTTGGGGGACATGTTCTAAGACCTCCAATGGATGCCTGAAACTGCTATTAGTATCAAATCCTATACGTGTATATGTTTTTTTCCCATATGTATGGTACATACCTATGATAAAAGTTTAATTTATAAATTAAGCATAGTAAGAGATCAACAGTAGCTATTAATAAAATAGAAAAATATTAGCTATATTGTAAAAACAATATGCAAATGTAATCTCTCTCTCTCAAATCCTACACTGTAGTCACCTATTTTTGGACTGGTGTTTGACGATGAGTAACTGAAATCACAGAAGGCTAACTGTGGATATGGGGGACTACTGTGGATATGGAGGACTACTGACTTTAAAATACAGAACATATAAGGTGGCACCTGTGGCTCAAAGGAGTAAGGCACCAGCCCCATATGCTGGAGGTGGTGGGTTCAAACCCAGCCCCGACCAAAAACTGGAAAACAAAAAAACAAAAAACAGAACATATAATATAAAACCATTTTTGTACATAAAATTACATTTTCTTTAATTTATCTAATGCTGGAATGATTCTCCTGCACTGTCAAATAATGTGTTATGTGAATAATCTTCTGAAAAGTGTGAGTAGACTGTTAGACCACAAAGCTCCATTAAAGCAACATACCTGGAGTATTGCTCATCGCAGCAGTAGTGCTGGCCAAAACAGGGGTGACAACAGGAGGAGGAATCCCTGCTGCCATGTCCAAAAGAGGCTGAATAATCTCGCTCTTAAATACATTATTCTTCTGCCATAAATTTAATACTCTCACTATTTTACTCTAGAGAGAAAAAAGAAAACTGACATTTTGTATTCTGCTTTCACAACCTCAGCAAAGCCATTTTTATAGAGGCTATTTGGGCATTGGATGGAAAGGAGAGATTAAAACACTTCCATGCTACTATATACACCTGAACTATGTTTTCTATCATTTTGCATTTGCTAACTATAACTCTCTGGGAAAATAAAATTCTGCCATACAAGATAAACCAAAGATACATTTAGCTAAAGACAAAGATGACAACCAGACTTCCTCTTCTATGCCAGTTCTAATGAGATGGTGACTCAGTTCTAATGAGATGGGTAGTATGACTGACTGGAGAACTACTTGAGGATTCTGAGGCAGAGACAGAATTCTTCTCTGTACTATTAAAGTTGCATTTCTAGTTGATTTTAACTGTGTCTCATATAATGGCTACCTCTTGAACAAATAAGTCATTTCAGGACAAAGTCCTTATCTAATGTGACTTTTAAAATTTTCATTTTACAAACTACTTTAGGGAAGGGCATTTCTTCCTATAAGAATTAACCAAAGGCTCAGCACCCATAGCACAGTGGTTACAGCATTGGCCACATGCACCAAGGGTAGCGGTTCGAACCCGGCCCGGGCCAGCTAAACAACAATGACAAATGTAATAAAAAAATAGCTGGGTGTTGTGGCAGGCGCCTGTAGTCGCAGCTACTTGGGAGGCTAAGGCAAGAGAATCGCTTAAGCCCATTGCTATGAACTGTGATGCCATGACACTCTACCAAGGGTGACGTGGTAAGAGACTGTCTCAAAAAAAAAAAAAAAAAAAAAAAACAAATTACTTTCTAAGCATCTTGCCATAAATGCTAATTCCCTACTGGCACTTTAAACCAGAGATGGACAAACTCCTTTAGAGCAGATCCATCTCTTCTCTCCTCGCTGACTTTCCCATTATTCTTTCCTACTGCCTGCTCCTCTGCTTCAGAGTATCAGTGCCATACTGGCATTACTTAATCTGCCTCTCAGAATGATAATGCTCTACATTATTTCACTTCTTACAATAATTTGAGTCCTTTACCATTCTGTAAAGGGAAAAAAAAAAAAAAAAAAAACTTGCTACTACTGGCAAGCAGACTTGCCATCGCTGAACCATCTCACTGATTTTCTTGTCTTGATAACAGGCCTTTCTGTGAACTGCAGCACTGTACCCAATTTACCCGACTAAGGAGACTCAAACTTCTGTCCAACCCAATTCCCACTCCAATCCTTTTACCACCAAGTCTATTAATTATTTGTGTAGTCTCACCCTTTCTGGATTATTTAAATATTCAGAATATTTTTAATAAGCTTCCAGTCTGCCGTATAATACATGTATTTATGTAGATGTTATAAAATTGATGAAATAGGCACTATCTATATAACCCTTGGTCTCAGGCTGTGTCAATAAATTTTAAAAAATAATATAAACCTCATTTTGAGTGTCCTCATTTATAAAATGAGACTACATAAAGAAGAACCTTTTTCTTAATCTCAAATTGTACCAAACTGTTTAGGCTGGCTAGTATTTTGAATGTTTTAACCATTTCCAAATTTTGAGTCTCATAGGACAGACACTTTACCTTATTTATTAGTCATAGCTCCTCTAATAGCAATAATATGAAGTACTTCTATTTAATAACTTACATCCTAAGTCTTGGTCCAAAAGATATTTCATACAAAATTTTATTTAGTTGTTAAATCCTGTTTAATCACATTGTTGCCTATCTCTTCTGTTAAATTCTGTTTATTACAGAAAAGACTGGGTATTATATTATTGACTTCTATTTCTTCAGTCATTCTGAAATCTAATAACATAATTAGCTGGTAACTATAAAAATTCCTATTTAAATGTCTCACTTGGTTGTATTAAAAGTTTTATAGATCATGAAAGCTTCAGACTTACAGCAGAAAGATATGCCCAATAGAACAATGTCTCAAGGTATCCACAGTATTTTGTAAAAAAAAAAATAAAATAAAATAAAAAAATAAAAAGAATTGGTCCATCTATTACATCTTGCTTCTTGAAATACAAGCACTTCACGCAGAATACATACTTTAATAATAGAAATAGTATCCTGAGCTCATACTGCTAGTAGTAAAGTAGAATGATCACATAACTATTTTCTTGGAATTGCCACCAAACAATTAGATTCACAACTATTTAACACAAAAAAAAGTTCTGTAAACAAGCACTGAATACCAGTATCACTACTGTGATGCTTACTCCATTAGGAAAAAAAAAAGTAAATGACAGAGGCTAAAATTAAATATAAAAGAGCATTCTGTTAAATATATATATGTCATAAAGTTGCCATTTTCAGAATTAAGATCTGGTTCATCTTTAAATCCCCCATTATATTACAGTGACATACTTTTAAATTATGTCCAACCTACACTAATGTACAAATTATTATTTCAAATAAAGGACAAGATTATTCAAAGAATGCTTCATACCTTCTGATTTGACTATTTCTCTTTTCTACAATGTGAGCACTTAAAAAGTGCTTTCTATTCTTTTGCTTTATATAAAAATCATTCCATTTCCAAGGTACTCTTCATGCAGTTCAAAATTGACCAATATTATTGGTCAATTTGTATATCATTCTATACATTTATATCCAAATAATCCCTGTCATTTATGATTGAGATTACAGTATTAATGTAACACATATTCTTTCCTCTTGTGGTTTAAAAGAAAAAAAAGCTCTATTCTATAAATTCTACTACAAATGAGATATGTTAAGAAATCTACAATTTAAGAAAGATTTATTCACTGTAACTGACAAAAATCTGAGACTAAACTAGTGAAATATCTAAATCAAAGTATGTAACGTTACCTTAAAAATGTTCATGTAAAATTTCAAATTAACAAGTTATTTCAGGTGGGATTCTAAGTTATCTATTTTGAAAATCAATGAAGACCATCACTGAAATAAGCATTCTTTTTACCTGCACTGAATTACCAAAACATCAAAGTAATTAAACACAAAGACTTTTTATCTTAAGATGTATATCCAAGAATAGTTTACCAAAAATATACTATAATAAATATATCTATATATTATAAGATTTTTTTTCTGAATCAAGACTATATAATAGTTATTAAAAATAGTTAACTACCTAATCTTGTTATACTTGAGTATATACAAGTCCAAGTCAAATAATAATTCTGAATTAGTTGTGTGAAAATATATAAATTTTTAGTAAAATTCCAAAAACTTACTATAGCAGTTTCTTTTAACATCAATTGCTTCAATAAATTAAACAGTAGGAAAATCAACTGTATCTTTCTATTCTGTTTAAGAAAAATTCTAACAACAAAAAAAGAACATGGGTATCTTAATGATTGAACATTCAAATTTACAGTAACTTAAGAGTATATGTAACATAGAGCCATACACAGTCATGCGTTGCTTAACAATAGGCATACATTCTGAGAAATACATTAAGTGACTTTCTTGTCAAGAGAGTCTGACAAGAGTGTACATTTGCAAACCTAAATAGGATAGCCCACCTGAGGCTGTATGATATAACCTACTGCTCCTGTGCTATAAACATGTACATCATGTCACTGGACTGAATACTGTATGTAAGTGTAACAAAACGGCATTTGTGTATCGAAACACAGAACCACCAGTGCATATGTAGTCTGCTGTTCACTGAAATTATGTGGCATGTGACTATATTTAGATACTCTAAAGTCTAAAGATCAAGAAGGTAAGGTATTTCCTTTAAAAAATAAATAGTATCATACCTTGTCATCTCCAGGGCAACGATATAAATTCTGGAAAGTGCTAATGATGTTATTACTAAATCTGGGTGCAAACACATCCTTTTCTTGACCAAACTGATGTCGGGATTGTCGCACAATGGAGTCAATAACATAAAGTCCAGGTACCTTGTATTCTGGTTTACACTGATGAAAAAAGACAAAGAGTGAGAAAGGAAGGAAATGGAATGGCAAAATTCTTGATAGAAAAAAATCATCACAAATCCCATATAAATACAAAAATACTGTCTATGCTGAGGTAATGAGCATTCAGATATTGACTTTCCACACCATCAATCAGTCTGGAATGGCATTTTAAACAATCTATTCTGGCTACTTACTCACTTCAGCTGCCAGTCACCTAAGTTGTAAAAGAGTACTGTATAACTTGATTCAATGACAAAAAAAACTGTAAGTACTTTATAAATTTTCAATAATTGTTTAATGATTTTGAAATACTACATGAAAGAAAGAAGCAAACTCAGGAAGGAAGGGATCTAGAAAAAGCACTGCCAACATGCCTGCTTCTGAAACCTGTCAGAAAGGGGTCTCTGTACTAATGAAAAGAGCAAATACCAAATGGCAAAATTATAACCTTCTAAATAAATACACCAAAAGGGAAGTTTCAATTTTTTCTTAAGGAGAGATTAAGACACTGCCATTTTAATTCTGGGAATCTATCCTATGAAAACATTTTTCAGTTACTTCACCATCAGTGTTTCTCAACCACCTCATCAATTAACTGTTTTGAGAAATATGAAAGCTCCCTACGTTTTTACCCCAGGCTTTGCCAGCCGAGATAGTGAGCTGGGCACAATGAAAAATCATTTCACTGTCAAGCGCCCCACTCCTATCTTGTCTCCATACACAGAAGCTTAAGAAAACCTGCTTTCCAAATATATGTTGATTAAATAAAATTATGGCTGTAAAACAGGTTCTACTTTTCAAAATATCTTAAAAATATTTCACCCAAAGTAATTTCCTAGAAATTACACATGGTATTAAATCAAAACTGCATTCTCCAGAAACTCTTTGGAAATCTAAGACTGAGCATCAGTAAGAAAAGAATCCTCACAACCCACATAAATATGTGCAGACAAGTTTCCAAATGCAATTTTCATCCAAGACAATCAAATGATTTCATTCTGCACAGACTACATAACATTGATTGGTTCCTTAAAATCCTTTTTAAGTTCCTCATCTCTAAGGTCTCTATTAAGTCAAGAAAATGAAGAAAACTTTTAACACCAATAACATAAATAGCTATTCCAGAATTCTGGCTGTAGGTGCTTCAAGAAGTTTACAAAAGGGCAATAATGTTGGTGTTTATAATTCAAGTTTTGGATATTACCGAACTAAAGGATCCAAAATTTCTGTTTATTATTTCTGAAAATCTGAAATATCTACCTTTAACTATTTTACATTCAAGGAAATACAGACTGAGCTGGGCAAACAATGCATTTCAGAAAAGAATACTTTTTAAACTTAAAGCTAAACCTTAAATCCAGAATATTCACTTTGCTTAAAATATGTATTCCCCAGTACTACAGGTGCTTCTTATTGACTATTTATTGGCATTTTAGTTTTCTCAAGGCAAAAAAAAATCTTATGTATAATACATTATCTTGAGAGCAAAGCTGAACAGAATTTGTAAGTTGCTGATAAAAGCTTTAAAAAGTAACGCAAGTAATCAAGGCAGTGCCCTTAATTTAGAACAAAAATTTACTACAAACACACAATACAAAAGATCACAAGCGTACACTACAAATTGCCTCTCTGACCTACTGTGAACACTGCAAAACTTCAAAAACACAGCAGTTTTAGTGGTAAGCTTTAAGGCCCAAGGAAAAACATTTCTTCTTCCATATTATCTTCAGATGATACTGTAACATCTTGTGGGACAGAACTTCTTCACTGGTACCTTAGGCATTTTTGTCACATAAAATGGCAAAAAATAAGAAATACAAGATGCAATGTTTTAACACTGGCAAAGTTGGTTAAGTCACCAACTAGAAAACCGAGAGCAGAATCAAGACAGAAAAGTCTGAAATAATGTTTTTTCAATTTCAAGTTCTATCAGACTGAAAACAATTCCTAAGACCGCCAAACATTATCATATTAAATTTTCATAAAGATACCACTTTCAAACTGAATATGAGTAATTTCCAATGTTTTGTGTTACAGAGAAATAGCCTTTTTTGCAGGGAGAAATACAAGAAAGGATAAGAAAAATACACCTTTAAATATTATCTGTGTGATTTTTCATTCTGTCAACCAAGTTATCATCCATAGGCTATCATCAGTCAGGGTTGTTTGACAAAGAACCTTCTAGGTGAGTTGGACAGTCATTCCCGACACCACATGAGTAATTTTTCTTTATTTTTTATTTTTTTTGAGACAGAGCCTCAAGCTGTTGCCCTGGTTAGAGTGCTGTGGTGTCACAGGTCACAGCAACCTCCAGCGCCTGGGCTCAAGCAATTCTCCTAAGTCTGCCTCCCAAGTAGCTGGGACTACACCTCTGCCTCCCAAGTAGCTGGGACTACAAGCGCCTGCCACAACGCCCAGCTAACAATCATAAATATATAAAATACTCTCATAATTGAGCCTACAAGGTCTTCACTTATAATTCAGAACCAATCTAAATAGCATTTCTTAAAGAAATAACAATAATATTTCTTAAGTACATAATTTAGGTCACAGATATTACTACAAAATAGGAAGAATTAAGTACAATTTTCTTAGATGGCAAACATAATGAACATAATGGGAAATCATTAACCCTCTCCTTTTTGTACCCAGAGGGCCTTAGTAAGAAAACAAGAGATGAACGGTAAGGCAGGTCTTCATAAATATGAAGCATTTGTGAGGGTTACTCAGAGATAGTGGGATATAACTTCAAGTAAGAAAAAAAAATTACCCCAGCTCTTCATGAAACAACGCTAAACAAGTCCAAATTTAATGCACAAGCTTAGTAAAGTTTAGGTGAGGTTGAACTAGATGTGAATCTGAAGAAAAGTAGCAGTAATCGTAAAGCAACCTAATATTCTTTTTAGTTTTGATAGCAGTTCTCTTTGCCTATAGAAATTCATTCTATTTGATGAGTCCTAACAGTTTAAAAATGATCTTGATGTTATACAACTTTTACAGCTGGCTGAAAATTCTTTGAATGAAGGTGATTTACTGGCGCCTTAAACTTTGACACTCAAGATATTAGAGAAGTTTAACCTAACAATACCAAGGGTTGGCAAAGATAAGGAACAAAACAACCACGTATTGCTTGTGGGAGTATAAATTAAACTATTATGAAACTAATTTAGCATTATCCAAGTTGAAGAAATGCATATCTTATCACCAGCAATTCCACTCCGATAGCTATGCAAGTTGCAGCAGCATAAAGATTATCTATGCATGGATTACACTGTTCACAGCACTATTGTTTAGAATTCCAAAAACCAGAACACACACACACATAACAGTAGAATGAACAAGCTGTAGTTTATTCACATAATGGAATATGTATGAATACAACATTCAATAGTAACAAATACTACTGCACACAATAAGGAAGAATCCTAAAAATACAATGTTGAGTGAAAGAACTCTACACAAAAAAATACAATGTGCAAAATTAAAAAGTACCCCTGTAATCCCAGCACTTTGGGAGGCTGAGGTGGGCAGACTGCTTGAACTCAGGAGTTTCAGACCAGCCAGAGCATGAGCAAGAGCCTATCTCTTGGGAAAAAAAAAAAAAAAGCTGGGCACTGTGGCAGGTGCCTGTAGTCCCAGCTACTTGGGAGGCTGAAGCAAGACGATCACTTAAGTCCAGGAGTTTGAGGCTGCTGTGAGCTATGACACCATAGCACTCTACCGAGAGCAAGAAAGTGAGACCCCATCTCAAAAAAAAAGAATTCACCTTATAAAGTAAAACTGTAGTATATATACCAAGCAACAACATGACTAACATAAATGTCAAACTCTGGTTACTTGGGTAAGGGATGTGCAAAGTAAAATCAGGAAGAGACACTGGGAGGTGTATCTTCAAAGTTCTATACTACTTGAAATGAGCAAGAGTTACACAGGCCTTCTCTTTATAAAAATTTAGCTATAATGGGTTTTCTGAATTTTTCTGTGTATGTACCTATATATTTGACAATAAAAAAAAAATGCAGTTGTCCTTTGCTCCTTCTTGGAGCTTGGTTCCAGGGCTTACACAGATACAAAACTCAAGGATGCGCAAGCCCCTTACCTAAAATTAGTAGTATTTACATGTTATCTACCTACATATCCTGTATATTTTAAACCATTTCTAGATTGCTTCTAATACCTAATGCAAGTCCTACAAATCAAATTATGCATAGATTTAATGTATAGTACTTGGTGAATGGCAAATTCGAGTTTTGTTTTTGGGGGCTTTATGGAATTATTTTTTCCCAAATACTTTTAAATCCTGGTAGGTTGAATCCACAGATACGGAACTCACCGGTATGGAGACCCAGCTGACAGTAATTATATAAACATTCCTACCTTCTTACATATAAAACCGGCAAAATTTCTCCTATCATAATAAATAAAAAGAACTGATAAGCTCAAGATATTTGAAATATAAACTTAAGGAGAACTTAAGGAGTGTGGAACTTAGAATTATCTAAAATATTATTTTTAAGGCAGAAGAATTCTACTACATGTGGCAAGTGAGAATATGGAAGTAAACTCCTTTCAAACTATTTGTACCAAATACAAAAATCCTTGTGTATTCCACCCTTAAGGGTAAAAAATGTATTTGTGATAAAGGTGTACTATTATTACAGAATACTGCACCCTATAGGAAAAGTGTGCAACTATACAAATAAATATACATATATATAAAACAAGACACCAAAACTAAGTAAATATAACAGCATCTTTCAATACGCAATCTATCCTTCTGTGGGGGAAATATCAAAGGACAGAAGCACAGTAAATGCAGCAGAAGATGACGGGTTTTAGCTTCATTAAAGTGTGCGAGTGCATGTGCACACACACATCCCTATGAAAGTTTTGAGACAGACTATGTTACAGTCCATTAAACACAGCCAACAACTGTGTAAGGGTTAGGGTGTATCTATGTATATGCATTACAATGTTCTGATTCACTCACGCAGGTTTTGACTTGCTGTCACCGAGAAGGCTTTGTTTCTGTCCAAGCGGATTTTATGTTTCTTAATTTTTTTTGCACCTTGAAATTTCTGTAATGACCCACAAACCTACTCCAAAATATCAACCATTTATAATGTTCATGACACTACCAATCAAGTTTCTGGAAAACCACAAACTTCCATGATGGTAATCCTAAGAGTTTTTTCTTTTATTATTTACTGAGTAAACGTTACCTGAAAATCCCTGCTCTTACTGATGTAACAATGCAGAAGGAAATCTGAAGACAGTCATAACCAAAAACATAAATTAAGGCAATAAATAATATTTCATTTTGAGAACCGAGAGGTAAAATTTTTTACTGACCTTAAGGTATCTAAAAGCAGCCAATGCCATAAAATGGATTTGATTAAACAGAAAACACAGATTCTATCAAAATAAACAGTCCTCAGTGATAATATTTGATCCTATTCTCAATCTAGTAGATAGACTATGTGCAGTACTCAAGTAAAAGGGCAAATTTAATAATAAATAAAAATAGTTGGCTAATCTCTACATATTTTTGGAAGGCAGCCAGAGGTTTATTTAGCTTTTTCATTTCAAACTAACAAATGACAACAGAATGGTTAGCTATCGATGGTAGAAAAGTCAGCATATCATGAGGTCTCTGACTCTGATTAAAATTTCTCTTCTTTGTGATTCAGAATAACTAAGTTAGCTACTTATAATGCTACTACAGATACAAGTGGTAGGAAACAATGCTGATGCAAATGAAAGTTCTAAAGCTTGTCTTATTATAAAATTTCCTTATAGCTGCTTTTCACTCTGGCCATTAAGCCTGTCTTATTAAGGTAACATCAGCCTATAAACTAACTTGTAGCAAAAATAATTACAACAAAGGGCAGACAGAGGCCTGAGATTCTCCCAAGCAGTTTTTCTGGCTGACAGGATTATCGTCTCTATTAATTTTTTATTTATCACCATGATTCATTACTCTAAATCTTTCACAACTGAAACATGAAATCATCGATAATGTTACCAAACTGCAGCTGTGCTTCTCCCTTACTTGCATTATTTGTTTATGGTATGTGAAAGGAACATAAAATGGTATGGCTCTTCTGAAAAATAGTGGGTATCCCGAAAGTCCCCCCACTGTTGCCATACATAAAGAAAATGGGAAATTGTAGCTAAACGTACCATTATTTACAAAATATTCATTACAAAATACTCTATGTGTTGGCCACCTCTTCTGTAAAATTCTGTTAATGATCACTTTTACAGTTAGCTACAATTCTCCATTTTTCTTATGTATGTCAATGTTAGGGGCAACTTTTGGGATACCTTGTAGTTAGGGATAGATATCCATTATCCACATGTAGATGTGTGTGCTCCAGCAGGTACGCTGTGTGGCCTGGTTTCTAACAGGACACAGAACATTTAGTCCATCACCAAGGGGTTGTTACTGCAACCCGAAGTAATTCCTACTCATTATACAGTTTAAAGGCACAGCTTTAGTTAGACATTTAAAAAAAAAAAATTAAAGTCTTTTAAAAGCTTTAGACCAATAAAATTTTCCAGTCACTAACATCTTTATTTTAGTTTGATTGATCGAAAACAGATGGTATACTTGTTATTTTACCACTGTGTCTTCACTTCCTTTTACCTAAACTACTTAATCTCAAAATATGTTTTACCAATACCATAAGTGCTGAGAAAACAAGTTTTTAAAAAGGGAAAAAAACCTGAATCACATAAAGGTTAACTGACTTATTTAGGGTTACCTAGCTGGTTTAGTGATACAAAAATCTCACTTTGAATCTTGCACCCTTCTCCCAGTCAACTGTTTTTGTTCAAAAACCTCATTGCAACTTTGCTAAATCCTTAATGTCATATACCGGTGATTCTCAAGCTAGCTCTGCTTCTATCTAGGCACATAAACACAGGCAGAATACAAACTCAAATACAATTATAGTACAGGTTTCCTATGGCAACATTTTTTGTTAAGTTCTAAGTCTTACGCACTCTTGATAAAACCTGTGGCATCAAAAAACATGCTGATTACAAAAAAAGAAGGCAAAGAACTATAATCTAGTTACATCAACTCTCACTACAAAAGCATTATTAAATGTACACAATGCAGTCATTTTCAACTTTTCTCCCTCTGCTGTCCCTGGAAAAACGGAACTACACGTCTATATAATAAGATGTAACGTCTATATAATAAGATGTAACAACGTCGAACATCTTAATGGATCAGACAAAATGACAGGAGGAGAAATACAGATGGCAGCCAATATTTTATGCATAGCTTATCTAAAAAAAGAGTTGCTCTCTAGGTATACAGCTGAAATGATAAGGAACAATTTCCTTAAAGGCTTTACAAAACCAGAGATTAATAATTCTATTGAAAATCAGAGAGTATTTTTCCCCAAGGGATATATGCTCACTATGACAATATAAATTTAGCAAAAAAAAAAAAAAAACTACCTGAAAGCGATTGTTTTTATAATTATCCAAAATGAACTGACATTTTACTATTTAACTAGCAATAATATAACTAGAACCCCTTCTTAACAATCCATCAGAACACCATAAATTTGGGTACCGGTATCTACTTTAAAGAAAAGTATAAGCATTAATATATAATCACTGCACATTTAACATACATACATATGGAAAATTATATACTTACTTTCTGAATAAATTTCTCAACACTCTGTACCACATGTTTATAGAACTAAAAGAGAAAAAAAGTGAAATAAAAATTTTAAATTAGCTTGAGTAGATGATTAGAATGCCCTGCTAAATGCAGGGCTTAACACAGCTCCACAGGCCTATCAAAACAGTAACTTTTAATCAAAATTTGAGACAAACATTCCTGTCAGTCACCTTCATAAGTAAATAGCTGTGCTATCTAATTAGTAACGGACTTCTATGAAGCAGACATATGGTCAGTATATCCAAAAGAGTATTAAACAATTTTATCAGTCTTTATGAAAGCATACTTTGATGAATAGTTGTGCTGACAGTAAAATACTTGTGTTAAGTACACTGGCAGATGTATACTCTTACTTTCATGGAAGTAAAAATACAGATTTTATATGGTATCATTGTATCAGTTAAATCAAGGATAGCACTGGAAAAATCAAATGACTCTGTCAACAAATAGCATTAATAAATACATGTAAGAAAATTGTTTCCAAATTCATTTATCTTTCACTTCTTCTGGAACGTAAACTACAGGCATATATACATGACACCCACATATATTATTTATGTAGAAATATATAATATCCTAATGAATCAGACAAAATGAATTAACAGAAGTGAGTATATGAATTAACGATTAGTAATGGGCTACTATTATAAGAAACTTAGGAAAAATAAATTTCATAAAATATAGCCCTATGAGTAAACCATAAAATAAACTGGAAATCATAGATTTAATAGAAAGAATCTAAAATGTGTGCCTAATCAATTTTACTACCTCAAGACAAATTTCTATTTAAAGAACTTGAATTGTGCTTCTATTTATATTTTTCTTCTCATGAATTATGCTGTCAAAGGGACACTCCCTTAGACTAAAAAAAAATAAAAATTCAACTGAACCACAGAATAAAATCCAGTATTTATAAAATCAAAATGGACTGAGCATGGTGGCCACGTCTGTAATCCCAGCACTCTGGGATGCCAAAGCAAGAGGACTATTTGAGCCCAGGAATTTGAAACCAGCCTGGGCATGAAAAGAAGACCCTCATTCAACAAAAAATTTTAAAAATTAGCCAAACATCCCAGTACATGCCACCTGTCCCAGTAATTCAAGAGGCTGAGGTGGGTAGCTCGCTTGATCCCATGAGTTTGAGGTTACAGTGAGCTACAATAGTCCTACTCACTGCACTGCAGTCTGAGTGACAGCAAGACCCTCTCTCTCCCATTCACTCATTCATCAGACTGACTTACACAGATAAAGGAAGGAAGGAAAACATCATTAATTCAAGTTCACCAAATCAAAATCCACAGCTTTAAGTCTGGCTAAAATATATTTACTATACATAACATGTATGATACGTATTTTATATATAAATGTATTTACTAACATGTATTTACTATAAAGTAACAGTTTATTCACCAGTTTAAGTTACCTAAGTAAAAAAGCTAAAACAACTAAAGTTATGCCAAGCACTTTATAGGCACCTAAACATTTAAAATCAATACACAAAATATTAAACAATTACACATTGAGTGAATTAAAGAATTCTTCTGGAAGACACTTTAACAGCTTCTAGTTGCTATATGTAATTAGAATAAAACTACTTACTATACTTTATTCAAAGTTTATGAGTTCTAAAATTAAAAAAAAAAACAACTTATTAATTCCCACCCACCTTCCTCCACAATAGGTTGGTTATCCATGAAACTGTTGACTGAGTCCAACACTGACAAGAACTCAATCATTTCTTGAAACAGATAGAAAGCTATCACTTACCTCAAGATGAAACACAGTATCATTTAAATCCAATCAAATACTGAAAACCTCAGGTTTTATATACAGGGTGTCCATAAAGTTAAAAACTGCACACGAACTTTATGGCCACTCCGTATATATACTAAATGAAGTTATAAGAGTACTTGAGGCTAAAAATGATAATTTAAAAAAACAAAGTTAAAGAGTAATATAGTACTGAAAAATAATCGCTTTAGACTCTTTAAAAATGTCAATGTTATGGGAGGAAAGGGGCTGGATAAAATAAATATAATGTGTGATTTTGACTGAATTCTGAAGAGGCAGGGGTGCAAGGTCAATACTACAATAATGTTGACATATAGGGATGAATTTTATAGTAAATAATAATACAGCAAAGTGAAATTTCTTACGTGTGATTCAGTACATGACAATTACTTTAAAAAATGTCTTTAAGAGATTCAAATTCAAGTATTTAAAAAGTACATGAAGTCTGACCCTAACTCTCAAATGATTCAGCCTAAAAAATGAGAATAGTGCATGCGCACATGCATATGTACAGAAATAAAGCAAATGTAGCAAAATGTTAACAAATGGCAAATCTAAGGGAAAAATATATGATGCTTACACTTGACAACTTGTTTAAAATTTTTCAAAATTAAAAACAGTAAAAACAGTAGTAATAAATCAAAATAGTACAGTGTAAAAGTTAGACTTTTTAAAATACTACTCTTCTTAATTTTTCTTTTATTTAAAAAATTTTTTTAGACACCAAGTCTCACTGTGTTACTCATGTTAGCTCTAAACTCCTGGGCTCAAGCAATCCTCCCGTATCAGCCTCCTGGGTAGCTAAGACCACAGGCATGTGCCACCACACTCAAAGATACATCTCTGAATTGGCAGGCTCCTGATTGACAGAAACCTATATTCAAATTCTAGCTGTATTTATCCCTACTATTGCAAAGTATTAAATTTCTCTTAGTTCTTTCCAACATCTGAAAATAGTAAATAACGTTAGCACCTACACATTGGGTCTTCTAATTAAAATGTATTCTGCTCAACAAAAGTTATGTAAAATGCATCAACTACTAATTTTCACAAAAATGATAATTATACAATTCTGCATAGTCAGATGGTGAAGATCATGAAGATCAAATCATAATGTAAAATACTATAGATAAGCAAGTATAAGAAAGTAAACTTACTTTATAATGAACTTGTCAGATACCCTAAAAAAAAAAAAATCACTTCTTTGAAGAATTTTCCGCCTTAAATGTGTTTGTATGTCACTGAACTTATCTTCTCTTTGATTTTCTGCATGTAAGTATAGCTATTTTAACTACAATGATATCAGATATTCATTACAAGTCTGAAAACTAAGCTTTGGCCATTAGAAAACTGTAAAATCAATTACCTAAATTTTCTCCCAAAGACAATTATTAGTAAATAGGAATCTGTTAACTGTAATAAAGCATTAATCAAGAGACAATTTAAATAGCTGATGCTATAGGTGGTTATGCTTAATGTTTAATTCAGAGTAGGAAACATTATCACTAAATATTCATAAGCTAATACCTACTTAATTAGAAATAAGCACTCATTGATTCTCAATTTTAAGGGACCTACCAAAATAAGAAGTGTTAGGCCTGGGGATAAGACATGTCTATGGCTGAGATTCAAAAAGTCCTTTAGACAAGGAATTTTATAAAATTTTGTGCATATATGTATTTCTCTGGAGTGGATCCAATCTTTTTCTGAGCTCTTCAGAAGTATCCAAGAGTCAACAGAGGTTCAAAACCTACTGTTTCAGAGCAAACTATGGCATTTTCCCACAGTTCAAATACCGTATGCATGATATGGCCCAACTGTTTCCCATAATGGCCCATCTTCAAATCTATAATAGATTCAATAAAAAAAATTAATATATCCTTATTTAGATAACCTTTTACCAACTTGTGTTTCAAGATTCTGTGACAAATGACAGTGTTAAGTTAAACACACTCTTCTCAATGTGGATATGTCTAAAATGTTACCTGCCTGGCAAAGGTAAGGAAAAGCTACTGCCTCAAAGTTCATGAAAAAATATTGACCAAAAACATTGCAGGTGGTAAATTTTCTTTTTGGGATTTTTCCATAATGATCATATATTAACAGAGTAAAGCAGAAAGGAATATATAATCTCCAAAAGTTTTCCCCCATACAAAATATTAGTGTAGTATTTTCTTTTGAAAACATAAGAGTAAAATTTATACTCACCTTAATAGCTTTGATGGCTGCCTTAGTAATTTGGGTCATTTTTGCTTTAGAAATGGGTGGTTTATAGTCATTCAGGGAATACAACTGAAAAAAAAAAAAAAATTTTTTTTTTTTTTTTTTAAATATAGCAAAAGTATCTCCAAGCAATAGAATTAAACTATCAAACATTGCCATATTCTTTCTTTCTTTCTTGAGACAGAGTTTCACTATGTCACCCTCAGTAGAGTACCATGGCTTCACAGCTCACAGCAACCTCATATTCTTGGGCTTAAGCGATTCTCTTGACTCAGCCTGCCAAGTAGCTGGGACTACAGGCGCCCGCCACAATGCCCAGCTATTTTTCTGTTGCAGCTGTCATTGTTGTTTTATTGCCGTCCCAGGCCTGGTTCGAACCTGCCAGCCTCAGTGTATGCAGCCGGTGCTCTACCCAATGAGCTATAGGCAGCGTCCATTTTATATTCTCAATGAAATTGAAGTGCTGCTTTTCTTTTAAAAGTCAAGCTCAGTAACACTAGACATTAAAACTATAATGCACATCAAAACTATAATGAACTATCACTTAACACTCAACTTACCATAATCAAAAAGACAAGTGTTAGCAAACGTGGAGAAACCAGAACCTTTACAAGTTGCTAGTGAGGATGTAAAATGGTACAGCAGCTTTAAATAACCAGCGGATAGTTCTTCAAAAAAAATTAAACATAAATTACCATATGACCCTGCCAACTTCAATTCTAGGTATATGCTGCCCAAGAGACTCAAGAACATATATTCATGTAAAAACCTGTACATGAATGTTCGGTGTAACATTATTCATTCAAAATTCATAAAAAAGAAACAATTCAAATGTCCATCTACTAATGAAAAGATAAACAAATGTGCCATATCTACTCAATGAAATATGAATCATAAAAAGGAACACTACACTGATGCACACTACAACAAAAGCAAACCTCAAAAACATTGTTAATTAAAGTCAGATGAAAAATACCATATATTAAATGATTCCATTTATATGAAATGTCCAGAAAAAGCAAATCTATTGGTATCCAAGACTCAGACAGTAGGGGAGAAACAAGGAAGACCTGCTAGTGAGTACAGTGTTTCTTGTTATAGTAATGAAAATAGTGTAGAATTAGAATAACTGTGGTATGGTCACACAACTCTGTAAATATAGTAAAAACCGCTGAATTATACACTTAAAATTTTTGTGGTATCTCAATAAAAACTGCTTTTAAAAATCAAAGGAAGTAATGTTTAACAATAATCCTACCCACCTTTGTTTTGAAATTTCTCATAACCAAAGGAAAATAATAGTGCTTAGCAAACAGTTATAGACGAGGGCGGGGGTGGGGGGGGAATAGGCAAAAGACAAATAACTACATTTAAATGAATACTGATTAAAACTTCTATTGTGCTCACGGATGCTAAGATTTTTAACAATTATACTACAAGTTATTAACTAGAAGTCTGGAAACTAAGCTTTAGCCAATAGAACACTGCAAAA
This sequence comes from Loris lydekkerianus, assembly GCA_963574355.1. NCBI lineage: Eukaryota > Metazoa > Chordata > Mammalia > Primates > Lorisidae > Loris > Loris lydekkerianus. The sequence goes on along the minus strand of CAUYPK010078146.1, from coordinate 15,148 downwards.
ACAACTTGAACAGGATTTAAAAACAATTCAAACAGCATTTGTTGGTTAACTAGAAATTTAGGGAGTCCTCTATAGCTTTTATCCTTATATTCATAATTGAATTCTACTCGTGTTTATCCTTTGTATCACTGGAATCTGCCCAGTTCTTCCCATATTTAACACCTCTTCCTTTTCTAACCACAATAGCAACAGTCCAAATTGCCTTCAACTCCCACTTGGAGAACACTAAATAAATGTGGCATATTCTATATCACATTAAGAGCTCTCCCTAAAACTTAATCTAATCAGGAGATTGATCTAGCACCCGCCCATTCCTACAAGCCCCTGAGAATGGCTTCTGTTTGTATAAACACAAAAAGTGAACTGTGTTAATAAGGCCCTGCCTGGTCTCACTCCTGTCTTTCCAGCTTCATCTCACACCATGCTCTCAGCCCCCTCCCTGCTCCAGAAACAATGCTTTTTTTCAGCTCCCTGCCACAGCACCTTTAAAATTAGGCTTGCTGCCTTTATTTAGATACTCTCCACAAGGGCCTCCCCACTATATGTACTCCCTTAATTAAAGCATCATCTAATGAGGAAAGATTTCCCTGTATCTCCAACCACATCAATGCCCCCCACCTTCTTTGCTTTCACTGTATATTATTCACTTTTGAAAGATTAATTGCAGCAATGTGAAATTTACTTGTATGATTATTTAACTAACACTTAATTTCAAAAAAAGGACCATCCTTGGCTCAGCACCCATAGCACAGTGGTTATGGCACCAGCCACATACACCAAGGGGGGCAGGTTCGAACCCGGCCCAGGACAGCAAAATGACAATGACAACAGCAACAAAAAAAATAGTCAGGCATTGTGGTGGGTGCCTATAGTCCCAGCTACTTGTGAGACTGAGGTAAGTAAGAGAATCACTTAAGCCCAAGAGTTGGAGGTTGCTGTGAGCTGTGATGCCACCTAGGGCGACATAGTGCGACTGTCTAAAAAAAAAAAAAAAAAAAAAAAAAAGGACTGTCCCAGCCTGAGCAACAGGCAAGACCTTGTGCCTACAAAAAAGAAACAGAAAAACGAGTTGGGCGTGGTGATACAAGCCTGTAGTCCCAGCTACTCAGAGAGCCAAGGCAGGATTGCCTGAGCCCTGAAGTGTGAGCTCCCAGTGAGCTAGGATGATACCACTGCACTCTACTATAGCTTAGCCTGCGGAGTGAGACCTTGTCAAAAACAAAGAACAAAACCAAAACCACCAGGACTATCACAGGCTGATAGTGATTGACACTAAGGAACAAAGTGTATAAAGTACTTTGATACAATTTAAGTTACTAAGAGGTTAATTGTACACCAACAGCCCATTAAGGTGAAATCAATCCTGGCAGAAGTGCGAACAAGCCCTTTAGGATTCCATAAAGGCGCCCATCTGTAAGGGATCCATCAAACCTTACCACTCAGTCATCTGAAGGTACATTCTATAGTATTTATTTCACAGGGTAATACAGAGGCATTAGGCTGTTCTATGGTTGACGACACATTACCTCTTTCACTTTCTGTGGTAAAGTCCTAAAGTTTCAATCAAGCATTAGTCCATATTTTAGCCGATTAAAGATTTGCTTCTAAAACATTTTCAACTGTGAAGTCAACTCTCATCTGAGACCCTCCCTTAAAAATGCACCTACTGTAGACAATTAAGGTACTACTCAAAGAAGTACTGAATAATAAGGTACAATTCAAAAGCTCACTTGATACATTTGACCCTTGAGCAACACAGGTCTGAACTGTGTGGTTAAACATGATTTTTTTTCAACAAATATATTGAAAATTCTATACAGACTTTTGACAAATTGAAAAAAACTCACAGATGAACCACGCAGCCTACAGATGTTAGAAAAAATTAAGAAAAAGGTATACCATTTTTAAGAAAGGAAAAAATTGTCATAATTGTGATACTCATATGCACTGATAACAAAAGATGAATAGAAGTCATATTGAGCACCTTCTGTAATTGCAGAAATCAAATGTGACTTGTGTATTACAAATTTAATATAGTTTTTTCCCTTTCTTAAAATGTGTACACATTTTTTGGCACCCCCTGTAAATGTAGATACTAGTCTATTTCAACATTTACTACCATAAAATATACATACATCTATTACAAGAAGTTATAATTTATCTAAACTTGAGCATACATGTATAGACCACAAAGAATGCCACTCACGTTAGAGAAACGCAAACAAAAAAGATACAACGTTAAATTATAACTGCCTAAAATTAACTATCCTAGTATAAAAATTTCAGAGCCACCTTCTGCTGCTAATGCAATAAGCTCGAGTTGCTAATGCAATAAAGCTCGAGTGTTATGCATCCACTTAGAACACCAAGTGACACTAATCACCTCCACATACGCAGTTTGTCTCTAAACTGTACCTACATTGTAGTAAAAAGAGATGTCTCTCAGGTATCGTGTATTTTTCATCATTTTAGTACAGTATCACTGAATAACACCATCGGACAATACGAAATGCCACTAGTGATACAAAATGCCACTAGTGATGCCTGCTGGAAGTGCTCCCAAAAAGGAGAGAAAAGTCATGACATTACGAGAAAAAGTTGAGTTGCTCGATACATGCTGTAGACTGAGGTCAGCGGTTGTGGCTGCCCACCATTTCAAGAGCAATGAATTCAGGGAAGGAATCATTTGTAAAAAAAAAAAAAAAAAAAAAGTAAAGGAAATTCATGAACTTGTGGCTGCAGCTATACTAGCAGGTGTGAAAAACCTGAAATTTCTGTGAAGGCAAGGTTTTTATCTCATACTGAAAATGCAACTGTATATAGGTGCAGAGTTATTCAAAGAAAGGCATACGTGTTTAAGACTTTAATATAATTCAAGAAAAAGCAAAGTCATATGACAACTTAAAGCAAGATGAATATGAAGATCTAAGCTATACAATTTAATGCCAGCAAGGAATAGTTTGATAATTTTAGGAAAAGATTTGGCTTAAAAAATGTCAAGATAACAGCAGAAGCAGTTTCTGCCAATCAACAGGCAGCAAATGAATTCTCAGACACCATAAAGAAAATCATTGAGGAGAAAGGCTATCCACCTGTACCGGTTTTTAATACAGACAAAAATGCCTAATCTGGGGGAGGCAAAATGCCACGAAGGACATTCGTTAGCAAGGAAGAGAAGCAAGCACCAGGATTTATGGCAGGAAAGAATAGGCTAACTCTACTACTTTGTGAAAATGCAGTCAGGTTTGTGATGTGGACTACCCTCATCTCTAAGGCTGCTAATTCCCCACCCTCTCAGCCTTGAAGGAAAGAAACAAACACAAACTGCCAGTCTCTGGGTCAGAGCACAAGGCTCGGATGATGAGAACCATTTTTATGGACTGCTTCCACTGAAGCTTTGTCCCTGAAATCAGAAAATATACTGCCAGGACAAGATTGCCTTTTAGAGTCCTCCTGATGTTGGACAATGACTCTGGCCACCAGAATCCCATGAGTTCAACATCAAAGGTGTCAAAGTGGTCTGCCTACTTGTCCCCAAACACATCTCTTGAATTAGCTTCTAGATCAGAATATCATAAAGACCTTTAAGTCTAATTGTACAGGGCATTCGGTGGAAAAGACTGTCACCACTATGGAAGAGAACCCTAATAGCACATTATGAAACTCTGGAAAGATTATATGACTGAAAGTGCCCCTGTTTGTACAGAAGAAGCCAACAAGCCTGAAATAAATTACTCCTAGTGAAAACCACCTCCAGATGTACTTGACTTCACAAGATTATGACAGAGCTAATCAAGGAAATCATGAAAGAGATTATGGATATGGCAAAAAAATTTTAAAAAGGTGGGGGGGGTGAAGGGTTTCAACATATGGATCTTGGAGAAATTCAAGAGCTAATATGCACCAAACCAGAGAGATCAACAGAAGATGACTTGGTAGAGATGAGTGCTTCTGAATCCATGCCAGACAATGAGGATGAGGACAAAGCAGTGGTGCCAGAAACACAGTAATACTACAGATGTATCTGGCATGAGGGTTCAGGTTATTCAAGATGGCTTTTGGCTTTAATATGGATGTTTCTATGACATAGGGTTGGAAACTGCATCAACTGTGGAAGAAGGATTAGTACCATAGTATAGAAACACTAATTTTAGAGAAATGAAAAAGCAAAAAGTCACACTGAAATTACATTGTATTTTGGCTGAGCACAGGGGCTCACACCTGCAATCCTAGCACTTCGTAGCTACTGGTGAAATGGTATTAAGTCCTTGCTTTTACTCTCAGCTTGACTTATCAGTACATAGAAATGCTACTTCATCTGTGTATACTGATTTTGTAACTTGAGACTTTGCTAAATTTATTCATCAATTCTAGGAGTCTTTTGATAAACTCCTTGGAATTTTATAGATACAAGATCATACCCTTAGAGAAAAGCAACAGTTTGACCTCCCTTTCCTGATTTGGATATTCTTCATTTCTTTCTCTTGCCTGACTGTTCTGGCTAGGGCTTCCAATACTGTGCTGAACAGAAGTGGTGTCTGTGAGCACCCTTGTCTTGTTCCAGTTGTTAGGGAGAATGCTTCCAACTGTTTTTCATTCAATATGATGTTAGCTGTGGTACTCTGTAATATACTGCTTTTATAATTTTGAGGTACGTTCCTTCTATGCCTAGTTTTATTGAGAGTTTTTATCATAAAAGGATGCTGGATTTTACTGAATGCTCTTTCTGCATCTAATAAGATAATTACATTGTCTTTGTTTTTACTTCTGCTTATGTGGTGAATCATGTTTCTTTTTTTTTTAGTTTAAACCTTCCTTGAGTCCCTGAGATGAAACACACTTGATCGTGGTGAATTTTTGTTGTTGTCCTGTTGAATTTGGTTTGCTAGTATTTTGTTGAGGATTTCTGCATCTATATTCATAAAAGATATTGGTCTATAGCTTTCTTTTTTGTTCTTTTTCTTACATCCCTTCCTGGCTTTGGTGTCAAAGTGGTAACTGGCTTCACAGAGTAAGGGAGGAGTCTCTCCTTCTCCATGTTATGGAATAATTTCCACAAGATAGGTACCAGTTCTTCACAACTCTGGTAGAATTCAGCTGTCAATCTGTCTGGTCTGGGGCTCTTTTTTTGGTGGGGATAGGGGATTACTACTGTTTCAATCTCACTACTTGCTGTTGGTCGGTCCTGGATTTCTATTTCTTCCTGATACACACTTGGGGAGGTTATCTGTTTCCAAGATCCTGATTCACACTTGAAAGTTGGGTGTTCCCAGGAATTTATCCATTTCCTCTATGTTTTCTAATTAATGTGCTTAGTGATTTTCATGGTATTCACAAATGATATTTTTTATTTCTGCGGTATGTTGTAATACCTCCTTTCTAATATTTGACTTAGCGTATTCAGGTCCTTTCTCTTCTATTTCTTGTTAGTCTAGCTAGAGATCTATTGATTTTGGTTATCTTTCCAAAGAACCAATTCTTTGATTCATGGATCCCTTGTGTTATTTTTTTGATTTCCATTTTGTCTAGTTCTATGCTGGGCTTTGTTATTTCTTTTCTTCTGCTGGCTTTGGCTATGACTTGTTCTTTCTTTTCTAGCTCCTTGAGATGTCAAATTAGGGTGTTAATTTGTGATCTTTCTGTCTTTTTTTTTTTTTTTTTTTTTTTTGCAGTTTTTGGCCAGAACTGGGCTTGAACCCATCACCTCCAGCATATGGGGCCAGCGCCCTACCCCTTTGAGCCACAGGTGCCGCCCCTTTCTGTCTTTTTGATACAGACTTTTAAGGCTATGAACTTTTCCCTTAGGACTGCTTTTGCGGTATCCCATAGATTTTAATAATTTGTCCCTTTTATCTTTTTTTAATACTTTCCACTTGACAGAATGATTTCTATACTATTACTTACAGAAACCATAACAAATGCATTTTTTTTTTAATCAGAGGCTCACTCTGTCACCCTGGGTTGAGCGCCATGGTGTCACCACAATTCATAGCAACCTCATTCTCTTGGGCTCAAGCAATCCTCCCGCCTCAACCTCACAAATAGCTGAGACTACAGGTGCCCACAAAGACACCTGCCTAGTTTTTCTATTTTTAGTATAGATGGGTTCTCACTCTTGCTCGGGCTCTTCTTCAATTCCTGAATTCAAGTAATCCACCTGTCTTGGCCTCCCTGAGTGCTAGGATTACAGGCATCAGCCTCCACACCAGGCTGCAAATGTATTATTTTTATTTATTTTTTTCTTCTTTGAGACAAAGTCTCACTTTGTCCCCTGGGGTTGAGTGCCATAGCATTATCATAGCTCACAGCAACCTCAAACTCTTGGGCTCAAGTTATCGATGCCTCAGTTTCCTAAGTAGCTGGGACTACAGGCACCTGCCACAATGCCCAACTAATTTTTCTATTTTAGTAGAGACAGGTTCTCACTCTTGCTCAGGCTGGTCTCAAACTCCTGAGCTCAGTGGATTCACCAGCCTCAGCCTCCCAGAATGCTAGGATTACAGGAGTGAGCCACTGCACCCAATTGCATTATTTTTAATCTGAAAACTTCCTCAAATCAAACCTGTTTCTAATTACTTGAATCAAGGTTTGAGGGCTCTTTTAAGTAAACTGAGACGTTAGCTGGTGTTGGCTACTCTACCACAAAACATCCCTAATAAAGATCTGAAAAACTACCGATGTTCAATTAGGCCAGGATATCAGCAAATTTCTTCTGTAAAGGGCCAGAGAGTAAATATTTTAGGCCTTGAAAGCCATACTATATCACAACTACTCCATTCTATCCCTTATAGCAGGCAGGCAGGCATAAACTCTTCAGACATGAATGAACAGAGGGTGCTCTAGCAGAACTTATTTATAAAACCAGGTCAACCCCTAAATATAGGCAATATTCTCAATCCCACAGATGTGGGGGTTTTGTTTCTGATAAACACTGCAATCTCACATCCTTGGAGATATATTCATTCCTATACTCACTTTTCATCCTAAGATTTTTACAGTAAATTTCTTTGTTTAAAAAAAAAAAAAAAAAAGTCTGAAATAAGGCTCCACATAATATAAGGCTTAGTAAACTGGTACTGATGTGGCAATATCATTGAACAATCAGAATTTTTAAAGAACAAAGGCCAAATGGAGATATTACAGACATGCACTACTCAACTTCCCAGAGGTAAGGTATGAGTCACCATGCCTGGCCCATACTAGCATGTTTTTAGTAAAAAACTGCTGTGCCTAGTCTGAACCCTCCCAGACTAGGCTTTTAATAATGGCACAGCAGTTTTATACTAAAAACATGCTACTATGGGCCAGGCACAGTGACTCACACCTGTAATCCTAGCATTCTGGGTGGTTGAGGCCAGTGGATCAACTGAGGTCAGGAGTTCAAGACCAGCCTGAGCAAGAGTGAGACTCCATCTCTAAAAATAGCCGGGCGTTGTGGTGGACGCCTGTAGTCCCAGCTACTCTGGAGACTGAGGCAAAAGGATCACTTCAGCCCAAGAGTCTGAGGTTGCTGTGAGCTATGACGACACCAGGATACTCTACCAAGGGTGACAAAATAAAGGACTCTGTCTCAAAAAAAAGCCATAAAAACATGATAGTATAAAAACTTCACAACAAAATGTTTCAAAGACATCTTTGAAAACAACAGACTAAACACCAAAGCACATACAATCTGAAATGCTAAAATACCTAACAACTACTTACGGAACATAAGAAATAATCTTTTCTTATAAAAAAAATTCTTAGAACATTTTTGTGGTATAAAATATTTTAAAATTGGAAAATATAAAAAAAAACAAAGCAGAAAGAAAATGCAAATCATCTATAATCCCACAATTTATCACTCATTCAAAATATACTAGACAGGCTCAGCACCCATAGCACAGTGATTACAGCGCCCACCACATATACCAAGGCTGGTGAGTCTGAACCCAGCCCAGGCCAGCCAAACAATGACAAATGCAACAACAACAACAACAACAAAAAATAGCCTGGTGTTGTGGTGGGCACCTATAGTCCCAGCTACTTAGGAGGATAAAGCAAGAGAATCACTTAAGCCCAAGAGTTTGAGGTTGCGGTGAGCTGTGACACCACAGCACTCTACCACTGAGGGTGACATAGTGAGACACTGTCTCAAAAAATTAAAATAAAATAAATATACACACACACACATATACTAGATAGTCCTAGGCACCAAGAAGAAACTAGAACAAGACAGACAAGGTCTCTCATGAAACTTCTTGTCTACTTTTGAACACAATATTCTAATAAAGATACAGCTTACAAAATATAGCTAAATATACAATAAAGATAACATTATGTAGTGAAGAGTAAGCAATTTTGTATATTTTTCTCAGAATCTCAAATCCAGCACCCTGTTTTTAGAAGTACAAGATACTATTACAAGGGGGAAATGATAATTTTCTCAAAATTATAAAAGTGAAGTATCCCAACACCTGTCTAGTCAGATTAAACCTATTAACCAGTCTTTGAGGGGGGAAAGAAACCGTCTAGTTTAAAAGAAAAAAATTGTAGAGGTAAAATTTGATTTTAAAACTGCTAACAAGATTATTACAACATACAAATGCTATCATACACTTTAAAAGTAATTACCCGGCTCGGCGCCTGTAGCTCAGGGAGTAGGGCACCAGCCACAGACACTAAGGCTGGCATGTTTGAGCTTGGCCCGTGCCTGCTTAACAATGATGACAACTGCCAACCAAAAAAATAATAATAATAACAACTAGGCATTGTGGGGGGCGCATGTAATCCCAGCTACTCAGGAGGCTGAGGCAAGAGAATCACTTAGGCAGAAGAGTTTGAGGTTGCTGTGAGCTGCGACGCCACAGCACTGTACTTGAGGGCGACATGGTGAGACTCTGTCTCAAAACAACAACAAAAAATAAATAAATAAGAGTAATTATCCTTTCTTACAGGCTACACACATACCCATATAAGTAACTAACCTTTAATATTACTAAGCAGAGTATCACATTTCTCAAGCATGGCAATTGTCTAAGGTTAACAATGAAGTTTTGAATACTGTTTTAAAAAAGAGGCTTATTTTAGAATCTAAATTAGTTTAAACCTGCTTTGGAATGAAGAGAAATTATAATCAACTCTCTCTACCCAAAAATTCTATAAAGACAATTTAATCCAGGAAAACTTGTTTCCACAGGTCCTTTAATTCAACATACAAATCTGCACATCCTTCCCCAACTCCTGAAATAAAAGGGATTAAGAAATACTCTTTCAAAGGTACACTGGCTTTACAATGCCAAGATGGAGCAAGCCAACTACCAGGCCTCTTACTGACGACAACTAAAAACCTCACAAAAATCAACTACCTGAAATGAAGCCTGTAAAACAGCAGACAAACTGGAGACTGGAGTCAAACTTGAAAATGACCACGGAAAGTTAAGGAGGAGAGGGCTGTATAAGAGTTAAGGTAATTTCATAGTGTTTTGTGTAATCCATGATCTCCTGGCTTTGATGCCTGTGCTGCCAGAATCACAGAACAGTACAGCCAACAACAGAGGCAAAAACACTAGGAGAAACCCATGTTTAGCTAGAAGTCTAGGTAAAAAGACTCCTCCATGCTACAGAGGAGGAGGTGGTGAAGAGAAGGATTTCCTTTTTCTCCCCTTTTTTCTTTTCTCTCCTGGCCCTGCCAAGGGTTTAAAGGCAGCCCGTGCTGCCGTACTGGCAACATACCCCCAAAGATCAATTTCTGGCCAGAACAAGAAAGGGGGTCTCACCGCTTGACTCTGAAAACTACTAAGTCTGGAGGATAACCTTAACTTTTTTAGCCAGAGGAACAGGGGAAAGGGAGCCTTAGGAAATGGAGAATGTATGGGACTCTAAAACAAGAGCTGGAGAAGAGAATGCCTTAATTTTATGTCTGAACTAAGTCACTTGGCTCATCCTGGAATTGTGCCTATACGTAACAGACCCAAAGAAGCGCTCCAAAGACATTGAGAACTAAAATCCAAGAAAACAACTATCCAATTCCTAGACTAACACTTCAGTGGAACATGTGCTGGGTACACTGGGTACACCTCAACAACAGAACAAATGCTTTGAAAACTGAACTATACAGGAACCATCACAAAAAAAGAAGACTGAACTTGCATCCTGAACTTAACCAAGTTGATTGCCTGATAAAAATCCGTATTCTTCCTAGGTTTTCAATGAAAACTTACAAAGATACACACACACACACACACACACACACACACACACATACATATATATATATATATTTTTTTTTTTTTTTTTGAGACAAGAACCTCACTTTATTACCCAAGCTCAAAATCCTGGGTTCAGTGATCCTCTTGCCTCACTTCTGAGTAGCTGGGACTACAGGCACCACTATTGATACCTGCCTAATTTTCTATTATTTTTAGTGGAGAAGGGTGTTGCTCTTGTTTAGGCTAGTCTTGAACTACTGAGCTCAAGAGATCCTTCTGCTGACACCTCCCAAGAGTGCCAAGATTATAGGGTGAGTCACCATGCCCAGCCCTTACAACATATTGAAAACATCCAGTGTACAAGTGAAACTTGCTTCATATACCAAAATGCATCCCTTCCCCAGAATATCTATCCACTGCTAGAGAAAAAGAAAAAAAAAAAATTAACTTAACACTAATCCCAAAATGGCACAGACCTTGGATTTGTCTAAGATTTTAAAGAAGTTACCATCCTCAATAAATTGAAAACACTATAAAAATAAATGCAAATATATAAGTTTACAACAAAGAAACCACAAAAAGAGACCAAACAGAACTTTTAGAACTAAAAAATAGTTATCTAAAAAAAAAAAATGTAATATGGGGCCAAATGTAAGAAAGAAAAAGTTTACTAATGACTTCACTACTTGTAGACTACTTGTAGAAGGGCCATAATCATTTTCTAATCAATGTTATCTATGATAGTAAAAACAAACAAAATACTACAACCTACATATCCAATAAGAAAAATATAGTACAGTAAGGTATAGTAAGTTTACCAGACACATTATTAATGCAGAAATATGGAAATGTCTAACATGTTAAATAACAAATATAAAATATCTGTAAGAATTAGAACTTTATAAATATAAGAAGTATACAAAAAGAAGAAGTGTGCAGAAAAATGTTATAGCAACTGAAAATCATGTATTAGGCACAATTTTCTTAAAATTAAAAGGAAAACAAGTCCCACCACACATCTTTTTCTATTTCATGCCATTCTTTTCATAATCTAGCTAACCCACGAGATAAAAAATCTTTTTTTTTTTTTTTTTGAGACAGAATCTCTTTTTGTCGCCCTCGGTAGAGTGCCATGTCGTCACAGTTCACAGCAACCTCAAACTCTTGGGCTTAAGCGATTCTCTTGCCTCAGCCTCCCTAGTAGATGGGACTACAAGTGCCCGCCACAATGCACAGCTATTTTTTTTTTTAAGAGATGAGGTCTCACTCTAGCTCAGGCAGGTCTTGAACTCATGAGCTCAGGGAATCCACCTGCCTCCGCCTCCCGATGTGCCATGATACAGGCGTGAGCCACCACGCCAGGCAAGATGAAAATTTTTCAAAGTAATTTTCACCCAGTTAAAAGAGAACAAAACAGAAAATAATGAAGTGTACTGACCAATCCCAGCTGACCCTTGTCTTCCTGTCATATACACATATGTTGACTATCTAACACAAACTGCACTTCTTATTGCAGGTTGTGGTAAAAAATATAAATGCATTTTAAGAAAGCTACTGCTCTAAGCTCGAAGTAGAAGACAATATTAAAATTTTTTTAATTACAAAAAAGGAAAATGTTATTCAATTCTCTATAGATAATACTGCTTGCTAAAAGCTTAGTCTAAAGGGCAATCTTTAAAAAAAAAAAAAAAGATTAGTAAATATCTAGAGATGTGAAAGACTCAGTGATATCAAACTGAGGTTTTATTCCTCGTTATAAACAGAAAAATGAAAAAGGAAAAGCTTTCACACCTAAAATCACATCCTACCACTAGTGGTGTGTGTACAGATACACAGACCATCTACCTATATATATGGCCACCCATCTATCCATAGCTCTCTCTTCATTCATCCACCCACTTTAGAAAACTCTGACCTGGTATACTGAAAATCTTCAATAAATAATAGCTAATAAAAGTTTTTAATCAAAAGACAAAGTACAATAAAGCTTGTGAGTCTACTGATCAACTAACAGCTAAATAGATTACATTTAAACATGACTCTTAAGCAATCCTCAACAGAATTTAAGGGTCTTCAAAACTTTACCAAGAAGGCTCCCTTTCTCTAAGGAATTTAATTCAAATAAATATTAAAATAGACCAACTCCAACTTTCTGCCAAAACCTGAAACACAATATTTGGATTTGGAGAAAGTATGTGGTACTACAAAATTAATAAAGTAAAAAATGCTGTGAAAAATTCAAACTATTAAAAGTTTTCATTTCACTGCCCCCTATCCACCTATTGCTCTCTTCAGCAATAACCATTAATAGCTGGGTGCCATGACTCACATCTGTAATCCTAGAATTTTGGGAAGCTGAGGGAGGAAAACTGCTTGAGCCCAGGAGTTCAAGACCAGTCTGGGAAATATAGCAAGACCCCATATCCACAAAAAAAAACAAAAAGAAAAAACTCAGCTGAGACAACAGGGGTTGGGGTGGCATGGTCACTTCAGCCCATAAGCACAAGGCTGCAGTGAGCTATTAGAGCACCACTGCACTCCAATCTGGGCAACAGAGCAAGACTCTGTTTATAAAAAAATAAAAACAAAACAAACCCCCACACACACACAAATTCCTGACCAGTAGTAATAGCAGTCCAAAATACACTATGGTATTCTGTTACTCTCAGCTATTTGACTATTTCCCCAACCTGGAAAATAATGCTGATCTCTATAATTTTTAACCATTATTAAAGTATGTTATAATATGAAGATACTTTTCAGGGCAACAAAGATATCCACAGTGACACTACATGTTCAGAAGTTGGAGCCTTTTTTCTTTTCAATAACCTTTAGTAGAATTTGGTAAGGTAAATACTAGTATTCTTTTATTTATAATTTATAAAACTATTAGATTTTTAAACATTTGAACTAACTCTGAAAGGTGGTCAGGGATGATACCATTAACATATTTCTATTTTTAAAAAGAGGCTAAGAAAAAAAATAATTTGAAAATTTGTTCATTAGGATTAATAGTTAAGGGATCCTAAATTCATCTTGTCTGATCCCATTTTAATAATCAAAAAACTATCATGTCTTTCTTGCCTCCAACTGTCATCTTACTTTATAATAGCAGCAGTTCTCAACCTGTGGGTCGTGACCCCTTTTTAACAATGAAAATATGCTGTGGCATTAGGAAAGTTGAGAACCACTGCTTTACAGCAACCATATTAATTTTGCAACCTTTCATGTTTTAAAACAGCTATACTGGGAACCTTCTAAAAGCAGTTGGCAAAAATCTAAAAGAGATAATTATAAAATATTCATCATTATTAAAACGTGAAAATTAGAAACATGCTAAGGATGCAGCAGACTTACAGAGCAACTGCACTCCTGCTACAAAAAAAAAAAAAAAAAAGGTACAAAATATGAGCTTTATACTCAGACTTGGAGGCTTTTTCTATGAAGGGTGAGTTGCTGGAGAACTGCTAGCTAAGTGGGCATTCCTGTCTAACACTTTGTCAAGGAAAGCGTATTCTTCTGTGCCACTCTATTCTACAAGCAGGTGAGAAGAGGCCCAGCAGTTTATCCATTCTTCTGCTCCAGGGTTATTTACCATGTCACATTAATTGTCTACTAAAAATTAACAATTTCTACTCCTCCTCCTCCAACAAACACAATCAAAATCACCCTCAAAAATTCAGAGTAAAAAAAAATGAGAACCATACACTGAGACACACAGAATATAAATGAGTTCTAATCTAGCCGTTAACTATGTGCCCCTAATAAGGTGTGATTCTGAACTAATTTCATTTCTCAGAATCTTGATTCCTCTGTAAAATTAGTCTACTGAATGATGTAAATCTTTCAGGTCTATATAGCTTTTGGAAATTAAATTTAAACATGGAATAAACACAACTATAAAACTAACTTTAGCTATACCTATAGCTACAGATGCAGCTGTGATGGCCACTATTCTAAAAGGGGTGCAGAAATGATGTCTTCTGTAAATAACAAAATGAAAACATAAAAATGATGCCTTTTTTCAATTTTAAAAGTACTGTTAGTAATGAAATGGCAAAAATGAGAACAAAAAATAGAATAGGGCAGTGCCTGTGGCTCAAGGAGTAGGATGCCAGATACATATACCAGAGGTGACAGGTTCAAACCCAGCCCAGGTCAAAAACTGCAAGAAAAACAAGAAAGACAAAAAGAAAGAAAGAAAGAAAAGAAAGAGAATACTTCATTTATAAAGCTTCTTCATAAAAAATTCCCAAAATTGGGCGGCGCCTGCAGCTTAAGGAGTAGGGCGCCTGTCCCATATGCCAGAGGTGGCGGGTTCAAACCGAGCCCCAGCCAAAAGCCACGCACACACCCACAAAAAAAAGATTCCCAAAATTGTATGAGCTGAAATTTCTCAACTGTATTAAATATGGATTCTATTTCTAATAATATAGTCTTTAAATTAATGATTCCATGTTCACAATAAATCAGTTACAATAGAGTTAAAGAACTATGTGACTAAAAGAGTAAACAAAATGCTGAATGATATGAGTAATTTTAACACTAACAAATTCTAATAAAATCTCGTTAAACAATATTTAAATCTTTTTATTTTATTCATGAACCATTCGATTTACTATTTAAGTTTTAACTGCATACAAGAACATCTGGTTGTAACAGCAGAGTTTAAAATCAACCATATGCCACACAGAGTTGCTTTTAAATGTCCATACACATACTCACAAATACAACAAGCTAGAAAAAGTGGAAGGGGATGGAGGGGATGATGGTGGGGATTGCGGGGATGGCAGGGATGGTGGTGGGGATGGCGGGGATGATGGCAGGGATGATGGTGGGGATGGAGGGGATGGTGGTGGGGAGACAGAGATGATGGCGGGGGTGAAGGCAGGGATGGTGGCAGGGATGGTGGCGGGGCTGGGGGGGATGGTGGGGATGGCGGGGATGATGGCAGGAAT